>JACMIF010002266.1:0-18773 GCA_014805445.1 Diplogasteroides magnus | reverse complement strand
TGAAGCTAGGACCATGAAACTTGGTGGGTATGTACCCCTAGTGACCGTAAGTGATCCACATCCGTGAGAACCGGATCCGGACCTAATTGACGGTTCCGGGCCCGGATTCATGTCAAAAGTTCGGATGATCATAACTTCGTTCAAAGTGAAGCTACAGGGCTGGCGAATATATATTCTTGCTCCACTCGTCGAGACCTTCAACAATGTTCCCCACAACGTCTTTCGATCTTCACTCCTAAGCCATTTTTCAGGCAAAGATTCGTGAAAAATCGACACCTTCCCCATTTTAGCGTAGGTTAGATTGGACCACACACCGCTCAGTTTACGCCCCATAGATAGGGTAACTAAATTGACACTACCGCACCTCAAATTTCTGTACCGGGGAACCGGTGTTAAGATTTTCGTCAGAGTGACACACTTCCTGTGGTGGGCACCTTCCGTGGTTGAATCATCATAACTTTGTTTTATGTGATGCTACTGAGCAACCAGACCGATATTCTTAATTTGCGCGACGAGAGCTACAAATACCTCACAACGGTTATTTTTAGCCGTGCCCTCCAAGGCTGAAATTATTGAATATTATTAAAAAGGTCCAAATGAACCAAAATGAACCATGACCCGGGTTCATGGTCTGAAAAATGGGGAAATGACCATCCGGGGATTCAATTGTCATATAGCATGACAACACCCACCATCGAATAGAGCAAGAAAAACTAGGTCTTACAGCCACGATTGCCATCAGCGCCAAGTTTCGCTGGAACAAACCAGCTCTGCGCCCAAAATTGGGGGGTGATGCCCAACATTTCGGGCCTTGTCTCACTAGGTAGTCCCATTTTTTGAAACATTTAATATCATATCTTGTAGAGAATTTCAAGGAGAATAATCCTTATAAATAAAAACGTGGACATTACATAGGCAATTATTACCACTGTTCACAAGAATACAAAAGTGATTATGTAAAATTTCACCTTTTAATAATATTCAATAATTTCAGCCTTGGAGGGCAGGGCTAAAAATAACCGTTGTGACTGATTTGTACCTCTCGTCGTGCAGATTAAGAATATCGGTCTATCTGCTCAGTAGCGTCACATAGAACAAAGTTATGACGATTCAACCACGGAAGGTGCCCACCACAGGAAGTGCGTCACTTTGACGAAAATCTTAACACCGGTTCCCCGGTACAGAAATTTGATGTGCTGTAGGGTGCATTCAGTTACATTATCTATGGGGCGTAAACCGAGTTGTGTGTGGACCAATCTAACTTACGCTAAAATGGAGAAAGTATTCATTTTTATAGAAAAATTAGCGTAAATATACAACAACAAACTAATCTTGCAAAATTTTCAGGATTGCTTTGCAGATTATAAAATAGCTATTGCGACTGATTTGTAGCTCTCGTCGCGCAGATTAAGTATATAGATCTGGTTGCTCAGTAGCATCACATAGAACAAAGTTATGACGATTCAACCACGCAAGGTGCCCACCACAGGATGTGTGTCACTCTGACGAAAATCTTAACACCGGTTCCCCGGTACAGAAATTTGAGGTGCGGTAGTATGCATTTAGTTACCCTATCTATGGGGCGTAAACTGAGTGGTGTGTGGTCAAATCTAACCTACGCTCAAACGGGGAAAGTGTTGATGTTTCACAAATCTTTACCTGAAAAATGGCTTAGGAGTGAAGATTGAAAGACGTTGTGCGGAACTTTTTTGAAGGTCTCGACGAGTGGAGCAAGAATATATTTTCGCCAGCCCTGTAGCTTCACTTTGAACGAAGTTATGATCATCCGAACTTTTGAAATGAATCCGGGTCCAGAACCGTCAATTAGGTCCGGATCCGGTTCTCGCGGATGTGGATCACTTACGGTCACTAGGGGTACATACCCATCAAGTTTCATGGTCCTAGCTGCATCTTGAATTTTTTTGACCGCCCCTCCTCGACCCCTAGACAAAATACGTCTTAAATCTATCTTGACTATACGTAACAAAATTTAATTTATAGTTCAAATTCTACAAGCGACAGGAATGAACATTTAGGTGCTAACGATATCATGACTGGTCGTGGTTATGAAGAACGCTTTGCTGGAAGAGAGACTAATATGGGCAAACTAAATTTGTGTCCGAAACATTTGAACACGAAAGAAGGTGGTTATAGTTTGATTTCACTAAATTATGACTAATTTTAGCGGATAGATGTGTCAATTCAAACCTCGTTTATGCAAAAGGACATAATGAGGTACAATATAAGTAAAACAGTAGGTTGCCGAAAATGGGAAATTATTGACAGCCCTTTATTTCATAACTTAGCGTTCGTATCTACACTGCGACGACCACCGCGATGTCGATAAGTATGACGGCTTGAGATCAACGGCTGTCATTGATTTCCCATTTACTTCCTACAAAACAAGCTTATTTATTTCCTATCAATATAAATATACGAATTTTCGAATGCAAATTTAAATTGTATATGGTTGTATCCCTCAAACATGAAGACTATCTATTTAGGCTTTACTGTCCCATGAAGCCGTATCCTACATGCTAAAGGAGATCGATATGGAACAATACCTCAAAAAAATCGACAAAATCGTGGGAACATTCCTCTAATTTTATTGAAACACCGAGTTCCAAAATTGAAAAAAATGTTGAAATATTGACATTTTATCGTTCAATTAGTGTCCTTCCATCATTTAAACGCAGTGGTTACGTCACTAAATGTTTTTTTGCGATTTCAAATGTAATTTAAAAATATTCGTATTTGAGGTACACTTGCTCAGAAAAGTATCTGAAAAGCGCCCCAAGCGCACCTCACCAAAACAAGCGATTTTCGTTGTATGAAGAGTTAGGATCATGAACTTTTCAGGTATGTTGCCCGACCACCCCAGCATAATTATCGGCTACTTAGACAGTCATTTTTCCTTTGCCCCTGTGCAGGGCGGTCGGAAAACTGCAAAAAAGTGCGAAAAGAGGCCTAATTTACCGATTTTTCCTACAATGGGGAAGCGACCTAAAATTCTATTCTAAGTTGTTTTGAAGTCCTCCTGAGGTGAACTACCTTCAATAAAAATTTTAGATTTTTTGAACTCCTCACAGCAAAAAGGCAATGTTTTGAAAACCTATATGAGACTCTACGAAATATGGGGAAGCGGCCACTCGAGGTTCAGGGTCGTCTTAATCAGTGAAAACGTCCCCCGTAGTTAGGTATTACCAACAAAAAAAATATATTTTTTTAAGAGGAAACGGCCCATACGAGATATTGGGTTTTCCTATACAGCATAAAAATTTCCCAGTGGTCTAGTATGTACGTGAAAAATTTCAGAATTTTTCGAAACTTGAGAGCTGAGATATCAGAGAAACAATTTAGGGCGGATACATTTCTGAGCAAGTGTACGTTTGACTGGGCTGTCACTAGATTTTCTGATTCTTTGTTCTCATCTACCCACTCCCCTATTATTAAACATGTTCAGAATTTTGGCAATTATCCCAAAATCAGCGAAAAATAACTACGAATGATGTCTTTGGAGCTGGGGCGCAACCCAGCTCTTTTTTAAGAATGATATTTGATGTCGTAATCCTGAACAAAAACCACGCAGCAGGCTTTCTTTCATATAAACAAATAATGCAATAGGTTCAGGTATACGGTGGCGACCAATTTGCTTTCAACTCCCTCCAGGTTCAATGCATTGCTGTGTCGGAGGAATCAATGTAAACTCTTTTAGATCGCAGACGAGCTCCAATTACCCGGTGGAATTCCCTCGAGATGTAGAGACGACAGCGAAGCTATCACCAGGTACGAAATTTTCCTTTTTTAGTTATGCTATCGTGTAGCTCAAGGGGAATTTTATCGTTGTTGTTCGCCCACGGGTTTTGCAGTGCGAAGATTATAGACACCAACAGCTCTGATGTGATTATGTTGGTGCTAGAACTGTACCGTTTTGAGCAATCGGAGTGACTGTAACCGGTTCAGTTTGTTGAATCGCCGCGAAATTAATGACTAATGATCAGACTAATGATCAGGTATTCGAGATTTTTTTTCAGGTATTTGGTACACGCTTATCTCCTGTGCTACGGGTTACGAACGGCACTACATGTGCATATTTGGAGTCGAGGACCTTCAATTTTTGGCGGGCCTCAACAATATCATGGCTAATAAGGTGAGGGAAAGTGGAAAGGACCATATCACTTCTATCGTAGATCGCGTGATAAATAGAAGCTGCTGCAAATGGAAATACACAATTTTAATTTAAAATGCTCAAATACTTTTTTTCGACCTAATAACTAAATTTTTCAGATGTTACCTGATTTTGATTACATTGCAACTTCTTGCATGGCTGAACTGTTGTGGAATCGTACGCAAGGAATTCAAGTAAGTTACTTTTCCCTTCATTTCTTAAAAATAATAATAAAATTTTTAGAAACACCGTGTCAACCGCACTTTTATGAGCATTTGACTGCAGTGAGTGCTTCATTTTAGCTAACGTGTACCCTATTCCGGCTTGGTATTGACATTTGTACATGTACACTATCGACAATAAGTATTTTGCCAAACTTTTTCCTTGTTATCTCAGCTCTCAGTTTTAGAAAATATCTGAAATTTTCGTGGTACATAATAGACTGCGGGGCATGCTTTATATTCTTAATGATATATTATACAAGCAATTTCAAACAAGAAGAAGGGTGTTAAATTATTCTTTGAGGTGCGTTTCAACAAGGAGAGCAAGATGGCGAATTTTTCGGTTGACATATTCAAATGCAAAGTGTAATAGCAATCCGAGAAATAAACTAAAGAAATTACGTTCATTTCGAGTTACATCTTTTAAAATGAAAAAAAAGAAAACAACTTTTCAAAGGACCTGTTAGGTGACGGAGGAAGCAAGTGGTGATGTTACAGTAGGGTGTCGCTAATGGAACCGCTCCTGGAAATTCCATATCAAAATGAATGAGACCGAGCCGTTCCATGGAACAATGAGAAATGAAGAGAAATGATGTGGAAATTCCATATCGATATGGAATGGATATGGAATCATCAGAATTCCATATTTTTAGAATGTTTTCTTAAGAATTTATGATCAGTTGTGTTTTGTTTTATGTATTGCGACCTTATCTGAGAGTATCAATGTTATTTCATTGATTATGACTGACTTTCCTCACTAGGGCTGCACCCGAGCCATAAAATATGAACCATTGGTCATGTGGGATGAAGTGACCCCTGGAGAAATCTTATATAAATAATGCTTATTTTTCAATTCACTACTGTTTTCGAGAAACTGTTATCTGAATTTTGCACGTGGTTAAGCTCGCGCAACCCCCTGCACTTCATGATCTGTCTCTGTTTCCCAGTACATAAAGTGGAAATTTCTCCCACTTATTTGGAAAGAAATAGAATCATGATCTGAATTGTCAAAATTGGGGAACTTTTTCATTTGCTATATTAGCTTGTTATCATTGGATAATACTAAATCTAGAAAAGCTATTCCCCTTGTTGGGAATTCAACTAGTTGTACGATCTGTAAAATCTCACACATTTCAATAAATGTTTTCGAACGGTTACTAATTGGTTCCTGAATATTAATCGGCCATGACAAGTCAGTCAAATTAAAATCCCCAAGAATTAATAAAGACCCGGAATACGATGAATAATCTTTTACCATTTTCCAAACGTTTTCAGTATCTGATTGAGAGGCCGAAGTAACCCTATAGACAAGAATTATTCTGATACTTGACAAACAAAGCATAACGTCAGCTACAAGAATTTCATGAGATTCTTCTACAGAATTTGAAAAGACTGTGTTTACTACCATTCCCTTTCGAAATATTAAACATACACCACCTCCCCTTTTTTGCCTCATCGATCACATCTAACCATTGAAAAATTTGATTTGTTCTTTTGTAAAACTAAAGAGTCTGGGTGGTGGTCTTTAAGCCAAGTCTCAGTTAAAGCAACAAAAGAAGTTTTTCCTTCAGAGAGCAGAACATTTTTAAAATTTCCATTCCTTAGAATAGATCTGCAATTTGAATATTTGAATTTTAATCCTGAATTTCGTAAAGCCCGACCCATTTTTCTATTATTGGCAGGCTTATTTAGAAAAATTTAAGATTGGGCTGGCCGTATTGACGTTGACGAAGAGGTCCATGATTTAATTGAGGTGTGGAGTTGTAGTCCGATGGTCCGTCATTATTCCAATTCATGTGTCTGTCCATATACGGTGTATTCCATTGACTGTCTCTGTAATATGAGTAGCGATATGGATCAGGATGCGGCATTTGTCGTGGAGGAAGATGATATCCATTCATTTGGTAGCTTTCGGGTCTCCAATACGAAGTGTAGTCCTTCACATTGTATTGAGGGCTACTCAATGATCGATATTGAGTACCGGTACTGCCATTCCTGAAATATGTTCGATTCTCTTTTACCGGTATCGGGTTGGGCGGAATCATTTGCGTCTGAGTATTTGCATATTGTCCTTTCCATTCACTCTTCTTGTGTCTCTGACTGAAGGTGGTGGTCGTAATCCTTTCAGCCTTGTGCGGTCTCTTCGTTTCGTACGTGAAAGGGCGAATCTGATTGCTTTTCCTCTCTTCCTCTGTCAAGGATTCCTTGATACACACCCTCTTACCGTATGCCCTCAATTGACACGCCCTATCAAGAACTAGTTTTTGTGCGGCCCGCGTAGGGAGCATGATTTTGACCAATCTTGGGTTGCTCTTGTTAGGGTCGCGAACGAGAGGCATGCGGAATGCGGTAGATGGCAGGACCTCAACATCCAAGAAATCAAGAATATTTTGAACCTCATCCCTCTCATGAGCCACTCGAAACGAAGCTTTACCATATACTTCCTCTAAGCCATACAGTACTACTGATATCTCCCTATCTCGTTTTTCCATTACCCTCTCAATTTCCTTCTCCCTGCCATCCAACAAACCCTGCATCCTTTCAGTAAACGAAGCCTCAAGCTGCTTTGATTTCTCAAGAAAGGCAGCCTCCAGTCCTTGACTGACAACTTCCTTGTTGCTTGCAGTCAGTTTAGAAAGCAATTCACTCATTTCCTCTGGCGAAGCAACAGATAGTTCTCCCGAAAACTGCTTTTAAAATATGGAGTGTTAACGTTGGCAAAAACTACCGCATCGGAGGGGATCGAACCATCGACCGATGGATTGCAAGTCAGGCGCTCTCACGACTGTGCCACACTTGCTTGATGGAGAGAGTGACCGAGTGAGCTCATACCGTTAGCCCTTGCAGCCCCATTTTCCACAGTGATATTTCAAACGGCTATCACATCCCCCAGTATAACTTTCGGGGCGAGATATTCAGGATTTAAGGTCTCCTATGGAAGGCTTATCACCCCTATATGGTCACTTCGCATAACTCGATACCCTGTCGGCATACTCTACATGTAAGTTCAATAGACACGTAGTTCTTCGTTCACTATAGCCTCCTTCTCTCCTGACCTCTTTAAGAGAAAAAATCTGCACTCTTCAGGGGAGTGGCGGCAAAGAATATTCAAACTGTAACTAGGGTCTTGAAACTTGGTGTGGGTATACCCCTAGGTACTGTAAATACATCACGGAATTGGGAAACGGCTCCCGGCCTAATTGCCGGCTCCGGCCACGCGAATAAATCAAAATTTCGAAAAATCATAACTTCGTTCAAAGTGAAGCTACGAACTTTTTGAACATATATTTGTGATCTACTCCGCGAGATCTTCAAAACAGTCCCCGCCAAACGTTTCCGTATCAGTACTCCTAAGGTCGTTTTTCGAGGACCACCTTCAGCTTTTCCATTTTCAATACTCAAAAACGGCTGAACGCCGTGAATAGGCCCCATTCAAAATGTTGTTTGCACTATTTTCAAACTAATAGTTAATTTTAAATCCCAAAATTTCTTGCCGAAATTTGTCAAAAAAGCGAATTTTTGACCATGACCCGGGATTCATGGTGTGAAAAATCCATCACCAAGGATCGGCATGGGGTATATATTTTTGAAGTGCCCACCACACGCGGTGTTTGCACAACTATCAACTTATCGCAGCCAAGGCTGTTTCGGCACATAAAGATTCTCAAACCATGGATACCGTGATTGTAGGTCGAAAATTGAAATCTCGTGAAGAGCGAGTTTCAGTACAAATTTTCGAAGAGTATTTTTTTGGGAAGTTTTTTGACGCCAATCTGAACTACTGAAGTCAACTTTCAACCGAGTTATGATTTTTTATTCAAAAATCATTAAAATCATCATAACTCGGTTGAAGGATGACTTCAGAATAGGGTAGGAAATCCAAGCGAAAGTAAATTTTTCTATCGTCTAATTCCCTCGGAGAGGTCGTCCATCACATGACAGAGATAACCGCTCCGAGGGAATTAGACGACAGAAAAATGTACTTTCGCTTGGATTTCCTACCCTACTTCAGAAGCTTTGTCGAGGTAGTACAGTTCGACCGTATTTTCCCTATACTCCCACAGCCGGTCAGAATAGAAGTGAGACTCCCATTTGATCAGTGCATGCAATGTGCGTTTTTGAATGTGCACTTTAGGCAAATGATTTTTTGATAGAGCGATAAAAATAGAAAATCGAACAAAAGTGTGCACAATAGAAGAAATTAAAATAATGAATGATTTGATATTGTTCCAAAAACAAAAATGCAACGACTTTCGATTTTGATTTTTTAAATATGAGCTAATAACGGTTAACCGTGAATAAGTAGTCGAAGTCTTGATTTTTACCCCAGACTATGTACCATGAAATCGTAGCTCTCGGTATTGCACACAACAGTATGCTCGCAGAATTACAATTTTGAGACGTGACGAGAGAAAATTATAAATTATTGCAAAAACCATAATTTTCTCAAAAAATCTCAAGAATGTTCAAAATTCTGCGAGCATACAGTTGTGGGCAATACCGAGAGCTAGGTCATTATGACAGAGTACCTCGAGAAATAAATATGAACCACAATATCATTTCAATAGTCTCCATAATCAACCTAAACTATATATTCAAAGTGTACCCGTTGCAGGCATTCCTCGCGTGTCTCCTATATGTCTTTCTCGCAACATGCTTGCTCTATATTTACCTTCGTGAAGAGGAGCCCTTCGTTTTAAGAGAAAGTGAGCTATCGATCAGTCTCTTAGCAGTACGGTATCGATTGATGATGTCCCCTTACTATACTAGAGGAAGGGGGTTTTTCTCCGTTCAAAAACAGGCGCACTCGTCGTAGCGCGGCGTTGTAGACGTGTAAAAGGGTATGTTAATGTGCTTAGAATTAAATTTCCGACTCTATGGCGCTGTTTTGGTGGGGCTGCGACCGCTGCGCAAGCCGTAAGGGTCGGAAAATTGGCTCATTCGTGAAAGTCACGTAGGTGGGAGCACGAGCGGCCCCTCACTTCATTTTTCTCGACCCGCTCCGCGTCCCAGCGGTCGCCTCATTTCCAAGCAATTGTGAAAGAGTTTAGGTTCATTCGAACCGCAACTTTATAATAAAAATGAGTAAGAAAGAAGCTTAAGATTTCGTAGCTGCTGTACGCTTTTTCTCCGTCCAAAAACTGGGGCTAACGTCGTAACGCGGCGGCCGATGGTCGTAGACCGGCAAAAGTATATATGAATGTGCTTGGAATTGAATTTCTGATTCGACGGGGCTGGTTGGGTAAGGCTGCGCAAGTCGTAAGGGTCGGAAAAATGGCTCATTCGCGAAAGTCACGTAGGCGGGAGCACGGGCGGCCCCTCTCCCTCTCACTTCATTCTTCCCTGCGCCTCATTTGCGAGTTTTGGTGTCTCGGAAAGCAGGTAAAACAGACTAGCGAGGGGGGAAAGCTCATAGAAACTTGGGGATGCGGTTCTAGCATTGAAGAGAGTAAGGCAATTGTTTCTAGAACTAGGAAAGCTGTTCTAGCAGTCCAAAGAGGAGACGTAGCAGATCGCCGCATGCGAAGGGCGAGCGACACCAGCTCAGAGCCCCATTTCAGCCGCTGAATGCGGTTGAACTAGCGGCCGCAGGAGGCGGTCGCGGTAGGCAAAGGGCCAGCGTAGCGAGCCCTGAGTCTATCATTTCAGCAGAAGGCTGACCTAGCGGCCGCAACCCGCAATCGCGAGCGAAGCTAGCAGTATGTTGTATTAGCAGCCAAAGGCCGCTCAAGTTACATAGTTACACATCATGAGTAGGTTCATTCGAAGAGCATTTTCTTTATAATAAGTAAGCTATAGAAGCTTAATATTTCGTAGCCGCCAAAGGCGGCTAATCACAGAAAGTAAACAAACGTAGGGAGGCAACATCTCATTTTTACTTCACTTCATTTCACATCATAATCATTGCTCTCAACATCTACAACTTGTCCTTTCAGCCAAGGCTTCCCCTTCCGAAATCGCCCTTTTCTCCAACTGTACTCTACCTATCACACCCAAGGATGGATGGACGCCCGAACTCTACGACATTACAAATCGCGATGCCACGCCTTTTGAGTAAGTTTGAACATTTCTCTGAAATGCGTCCGTGTGCAATCAAAAGGTGTGTATTAGTGTGGGCGTAGTATAAGACAATGCATCAAACGACAGTTGTTTTATGCGATACACGACCATGTCTGTCTGTCCTCTCATTCTGACCTGCTGTCTATGATGAGCGATAGATAATGACTCACTGATGCGCACAGACTGACAGAGCCAGCCACTAGTATGTATTATTCATGTAAGCTGGACTGCTATGGCTTGTTTGGTCGTCCTACGCCAGATCGCTAGGTGAAAATAGTGCCCTGAAACCTATACATATGTCATTTAAAAAGTCTTCATTGGGGGGAGGGGGTATCCATTTTGGATGTGGTCCTGCCGGTGGACTGCTAGGCCAGTCGAGTAGGGGGTTACACCCTGGCGTCCCAAGCGTTTTCTTCGGGGAATCTTTGGTTCACGGGCACCGCTACTAAAGATCCCCTGAAGATGTGTATGTATTTTGTTTTTAAATAATAAATAAACGTGGATATTTCCGTTCAGTTTACATGAATAATGTATCAGAGCTTTATCTTGCGTAGTGGTAATGGTGGGAGTGATCTATAATAAATGGAGGAAGGGCAAAGTAGATGGAAAGGATGCAAGGGGAACCTAAAGTCTCAGGACAGGGGGACGCCGTTATTATGGATGTTCTCTGGACCCGAATACATATGGTGTAATTGCAAGGCCTGCTAAATTGGCTTGTACTTGAAGAGGATATTGAGCTGATTTTTCAGTGGATGCGATAGCTCTTTCGTCCCTTACACTGTACTGGGAGAGAACGGAACTGTGTGGATTAACGAAAAGAATGCGAATGAAGAAGGCCTCGAATGTTATGCAAGGTATGCTTTGATTGACCGAAACGCGTGGTCAAACGCATTGCGTCCACGCGGGTTTTTTCCAGGTCCGTAATGTTGGATAAAGACAACACCACTCGAGAGAGCGATTGGTTCGTTCTTTCGGTCAACTCCTCGAAAGGTAACCGCGGCGCGTGGACTGACGCGACTGACGCGGCGAATAATTTAAGTTGCTTTCACCGCCGATTTCATCGCGACAAAATGCACGAAACCCTCGTTTCTGTGGGGATCCGTCATCGTGTCTCAATACCTTCACATGCAGATATAGCCTGAGAACTTTCCGATGTGAGACGAACTCATACAGACACTATCTGAAAGCAGTGAGATACCCTTGGCACATAGTCAAAAATTTACCCCCAATAAACTTTTATATAATATTAGTCGAGTCGAAGACGTCGAGTTCAAAAATCAACATCTGAATGCCTGAAAATGAGTTTGAGAGGTAGGAAAAACCGGCAAATTGCGGACTCGAACAATCTAACTTTTTTTAGGCGTCCAAAAACAAGTATAGTGATTCTTGATTGTCTCGACGAGATAAAACTTTCTGCAGTTTGAAAGGTCCCATGAAACTCAAAACTGACAAAGTTATAGACATTTGTTTCCGGAAAAATAGCCGTCCTGAGAAAAATTTGGTCTATGTGGCGTTCTTTTATTCTTTCATTCGATTCTCCATGACATTTTTCATCTAGAAGCGGAATTTCATGAAACATTTCGGTCAACAACGTATTGCAATTTCCATCTGAATGAGGCCGATTTGAGGTTGCGCGCCCCGTGGCTTAAAGGAGCCGTAAAGGGAGATTGTTTTGCATGCACTTTCGGGATCACTTCTCTCCATTCCCCCACTTTATCGTCGTCAGAGCGGTCTACTCTGGCAACGAGAGAGAAGTGATCCCCAAAGTACATGCAAAACAATCTCCCTTTACGGCTCCTTTAATGCGAAGACGTGCGCCTACAACCTCAATGGCCCGGGTTCGAGCCCCGCGCCCCGCCTTTGACGGCGAGTTTTCGCAGCCTTTTTAGAGTTATGTGATCAAGTGAACATTCATTATTACTCCGTTTGTCCTATCGTAGAGTCATTTTCGTAGGTATTTGCAACGGGTTTCGTACGATTTTGAAAGAATAGCTCTAGGTGTCCGTGATTAACGAAACTATGACAACATCTGTCAATATTTGATTGTCATTATCATCCAACAGTTAAATTCATGAGACGGGACAACTTTAAGAATAAGTTGGTGTTCGGAAAGCACAAGATTCGTCCAGTCAAAGTTATCATGACATGTACTATGCACTCGGACTGCCCAGGAATGGCTTCCAAGGAGTCAGGCCAATGAAACTCTTGATCTCCTACAGAAAACTTTAGTAGCTATATGCACTACGACTACTCCCGTGGCATAAGCACTTCGATTGGGAAGATTGTTTGAGCTCGACCGCAGCAGTCGAGGAACCTTGTCGCCAAGTACTGCGGTGAGATGAGTGGATCGAATAAGAGAGCTTATCTAGACAAGGCTTCCGAAAGATGATGACCAGAGAAATTGACCAGATGAGCGAAATGACACTGAAGCAGATCAAGAGTTTCATTGGCGGCCTGATGCCTTGGAGGCCATTGCTGGATAATCCGAGTGCATAGTGATCACATATCATGGTCATTGTGACTGGACGAATTTTGTGCATTCCGAACACCAAGTGATTCTTAAAGTTGTCCCGTCTGATGAATTTAACTGTTGGATGATAATGACATTCAAATATTGACATATGTTCCCATAGTTTCGTTAATCACGGACACGTAGAGCTATTCTTTCAAAATCGTACGAAACCCGTTGCAAATACCTACTAAAATGACTCTACGATAGGAAATACATAGTAATAATGAATGTTCACTTGATCACATGACTCTAAAAAGGCTGCGAAAACGCGCCGTCACAGGCGATGCTCGATCCCGGACCATGGGGATGGTAAGCGCACGTCTTCGCGTTAGGCCACGGTGCGCGCAACATTCAGATGGAAATGGTAATACGTTGGTGATCGTACTTTTTCATGAAATTTCGCTTCTGGATGTAAAATGTCATGGAGAATCGAATGAAAGAATAAAAGATCGCCGCATAGGCCAAATTTTTCTCAGGACGGCCATTTTTCGGAAACAAATGCCTATAACTTTATCAGTTTTGAGTTTCATGAACCGTTCCAACTGCGAAAAGTCTTAACTCGTCGAGACGATCAAGAATCATTATACCTTCATATGGTTTAGACGCATGGAAAAAAGTTAGATTTTTCGAGTCCGCACTTTGCCGATTTTTCCTACCTCTCAAACACATTTTCAGACATTGAGATGCTGATTTTTGCCCCTGGCACTTTTTCTGAAAGTGGGTGCATCATGGTGTAAAAGATGTTTGTATCCAGCGGGATCCGAACCTGCGACCTTTTGGCTACTAATTTTGGGGTAGTCGACCCACTTTGCCCAAAATTTTGAAGTTGTTGCTGACCGACTTTTTGATGAAATTTCGCATTTAGATGTAGAATGTTATGGAGAATAGAATAAAACAATTAAAAAACGCCACATAAGCCAAATTTTATCTCGTCGAGACGATCAAGCATCACTATACTTGTATTTGGACGCATAGAAAAAAGTTATTATAGATGGTTCGAGTCCGCAATTTGCTGGTTTTTCCTACCTCTCAAACTCATTTTCAGACATTGAGATGTTGATTTTTGAACTCAGAGTCCTCGACTTAGTCAGGTTTGATTGGGGGTCAATTTTTGATTATGTGTCAGCCTATAGGTCTGGTACCTCACTCTAGTCAAATAGTGTCTAATATTTTGCAACTATGCTCGCATAGCCTGTGGCATATGTATTTAGGTCAAACAAAAGAAAAACAAGGATTTTCAAAAGCTCGAAAATAAATGCCACGAGCGACCAGTTTTGAGAAAAGTATAAAAGATTTTATACGTTGCAGCGGTGACGAAAAGCAGCGCGTTTTGGATGCTTCCACCGTGAAAGCTGAGGAATTGAAGATTAAGCAAGTGACTGGAAACGATTTCCGCCCCAATGTGCTCATGATCATGACAGACAGTATTCCACACACCCTGGCACTTAGGTTGGTGCTTTTAGGCTTCCTCTTTCTGGTTTATGAAACAACCACAACGCGCGATTTCACGCGCTGCGATCCGCAAATTATGGAAGCACACTTGAGGGCACTGCCAAAGACGATTGCGTTTCTGACTCAGAAACTGGGAGCCACCAACTTTGGCCGATTCAACCAAGTCGGCATTAACAGCCGACCTAACGGATATCCTCTTCTTTTTGGTATATTTTTTGAACCAACGTTAAAACATCCAAAATACAGGCCTCTCAAAATCATGGAACTTCTGCTGATTCCCGGTCTCTAGTATATTTTAGGCTACTGTCTCATAGCGTAGGTTACTGTATTATGTTCTAGGCTATTACAGTACACTGTAGGATCAAGATAGGGTACAGTAGTAGAGTTACTGTAAGCTGGATAGTATAGTACAGTAACATACAATGCACCATGGTCCGGGAATCAGCAGTAGTACCAAAATCATAATCAGCCCAAAAATATAGCTATTATCTATACGTCCTACGTGTGATACTGAGGTTTAACCTTTTCTGGGTATTAACTGGGAAAGTGTCTGAGGCCGGGATGAAATTAGAACCAATGGCTATGTGCGCTGCATAGTAGTATGTTGGGAGTGTCGAAAAATAATAATGAGAGAGTGCGCTTATGAGCAATTTTTGAGAAACACGCGTCTGAAGGCATGCAACTCGATTTTCGCTTGTTTTTCAAGTTACTCTCCTGAGAGGACCCAGTGAAATGGGAGCCAATGGCGAAGTACAATGGATAGCAGTATGATAGGAGTGTATAATTCGAATAGTGAAAGAATTTAATCACGGCACATTTTTGGAGGAAAAACTTCTGAAAACTCTCAGTGAAAACTAACATTTTAAACAAGTTACGTGAAAATCTCATGTTTTCTGAATTTTTTTTCTCCAAAATATGCCGTGATAAAGTTCTTTCTCTATTCGAATTATACACTCCTATCATACTCCTATACATAGCACGTAGCCATGGGTTCTCATTTCACTGGGTGCTCTCAGGAGAGTAACTTGAAAAACAAGCGAAAATCGAGTTGCATGCCTTCAGACGCGTGTTTCTCAAAAATTGCCCATAAGCGCACTCTCTCTCACTATTATTTTTCGACACTCCCAACATACTACTATACAGCACACATAGCCATTGGTTCTAATTTCATCCCGGCCTCAGACACTTTCCTAGTAAGAGAAAAAAATCATCACTCTTCAGGGGAGTGGCGGAACAGAAAACGCAAACGGTAGCAAGGGTCTTGATTCAAGACTCTTGAACCTTTGTGCATGCGCACACTGGGATACAATTAAGTACACCACAGAATTGGGAAACGGCTCCCGGCCTAATTGCCTGTTCTGGACACGGAAATAGGCTAAAAATTCGAAAACTCATAACATGCTTCAAACTGAAGCTAAAAATTATTTGAACATATATATGAAACCTACATCGCGAGATCTTCAAAAAGGTCTGATTAAGCTTCTTCGTAGCTTTACTCCTAAGGCCTGTTCTAAAATGCCTCATTCGAATTTTTTTGTACGGTGACCATGCCACATGTCGAATATCTCTGCCGAGCATGGTCAGATCTTGAGATAAACATTTTTAGTGCCATTTTTAACCTTCATTGAAAATTCATAACTCAACCATAACTCGATTTCAGACAAAGTTCCAGAACAATAGTTTGTTTTGATGTCCTCTTTCAATCTTGGTGCTAAAAAGTGGGGTCATGTCCCGGACTGAATGTCCATTTTTCGACAGCCGAAAAATCTAAAATCTGAAAAAAATGACCCAAAAATCACCCCCGATATGACTTTCAGTATCAATTTTAAAAAGAGTATTTTTTGAGAAAATTTTTGAGACTAAGCTGAACTTCTTAAATCGACTTTGGACCAAGTTATGATTTTTTCTTGGTTTTTCTGATTAATCCATTGAGTGGGCATAACTAGGTCCAAAGTCGATTTCAGAATTAAAAAAAATACTTTTTTAAAATTGATTCTGAAGGTCATAGGTCATCGGGGGTGATTTTTGGGTCTTTTTTCGGATTTTCGATTTTTCGGCCGAAAACGGACATTCAGTCCCGGGCACGGCCCCAACTTTTTAGCACCCATATTGAAAGAGAACATCAAAACATGAAACTATTGTTCTGGAACTTCGTCGGAAATCGAGTTATGGTTGAGTTATGAATTTTGAATGAAGGTCAAAAATGGCACTAAAAATGTTTATCTCAAGATCTGACCATGCTCGGCAGAGATATTCGACATGTGGCAATAAAAATACCTAGGCTAATGTCATGATTTTGCACTATGGTCTGTTTGGACACTACCAATTTTTGGGTCACCGTACAAAAATATTCGAAGGAGGCATTTTAGAACAGTCCTTAGGAGTAAAGCTACGAAGAAGCTTACTCAAACCTTTCTTGAAGATCTCGCGATGTAGGTTTCAAATATATGTTCAAATAATTTTTAGCTTCAGTTTGAAGCTAATTATGAGTTTTCGAATTTTCGGCCTATTTCCGTGTCCAGAACCGGGAATTAGGCCGGGAGCCGTTTCCAATTCTGTGGTGTACTTTCAGTACCTCAGGGTACGCATGCACAAAGTTTCAAGACCCTAGCTACCGTTTGAGTTTTCTGTTCCGCAGTTATTCAATTTCGTCCGAAGAGCGGAGATTTTTCTCTTAAAGGCACAGTGCACTAGTCAGAAAACTCTTTTATGGTTGATAATTGTCATTGCGCTCAATCCTCTTTATTTTCACTTGTTAAATTACTGAAAACAACAAGTATGACCGCCTTGATTAGAGCTAAAAATTGCTGTTGACAGTAAATCGATACATCCAACAGTTAAAAATAAATATCGATTGCCAATGTAATTCCGTGCGGGACCATTTCAATTAATTTTAGTAAATTGTCCGGCATGGAATTTCAATGCCAATCGCTATATCTCTTTAACCGTCGGATGTATCGATTTACTGTCAACAGCAATTTTGTAGCTCTAATCAAGAAGGTCATACTTGTTGTTTTCAGTAATTTAACAAGTGAAAATAAAGAAGATTGAGCGCTAAGGCAATTGTCAACCATAAAAGAGTTTTCTGACCAGTGCACAGTGCCTTGAAAGGAGCCACAAATGGAGATTTATTTGCATGCACTTTCGGGTTCACTTCTCTCCATTCCCCCACTTCCTCGTCGTCAGAGCGGTCTACTCTGACAACGAGAGAGTAAGGGAATTGGAGAGACTGATATCCAAAAGTGCATGCAAATTAATCTCCCTTTGTGGCTCCTTTAAGAAGAAAGTTGGCCAAACCTGTTACAGGTCAGCACCTCCAGCAAGTGGACCGTTCGATGTATAATCTTTCTGCTGTGGAGCCGGACGTAAACTTTGCTGAAGCATGCGCAAATACAGTTAACGAAAGCAACTTTATCGTTTCGAGATTCAGAAAGGTGAGAGACGAGCACCCCTGATCGCAACAACGCATTAAATATTGAAGGCAGGCTACAAGACGTTTTACGCTGAAGACTGGGGAGGTTTCGGCATGTTCACTTATCCTGAGTGCGCAGGCTTCGCGAAGCAACCGACCGATCGATATCTGAAGTAGAGTTTCTAAATCATTAGTAAAGTGAATTTCCATTCGTCTAATGTACTCAGAACGCACAGCTTGCCAAGCAGTAAGGTTAGTGTAGCGAAATTCATTTTTGTCTAACGTCATTCTGAGCGGTCTAACATATTTGAATATATAATTAGTGTGTCGCTCGTGGTGACTTTAGTGCATTCGCCGTGCCTCTACTCTCCTAGGAGCAGTCGTCTCTGCATTCGAAAGACGACCGCTCCTCGGAGAGTAGAGACACGTCGAATGCACTAAAGTCACCACGAGCGACACCCTAATTATATATTCAAATGTGTTAAACCGTTCGGCGTGACGTTAGACATAAATGAATTGCGCGACACTAACCCTACTGTTTGACAGGCCGGTTATATCAGGCCGGTCACGTAAAATGCATTTCTCATTCTTATTTCTTTCGCGAAGCGGTCCTCTCTACATTCGATATATCAGGCCGGTCACGTACTAATCGTAAGGCTCACAATGGGTGCCTGGTACACCTTTTTTTAACCTATGTCTTTTGTATTTTTTAAAAATAGTCCATACATGGGCGAGTAACATTAGGAGGGTGATAGCTCACGAAATTTTTTTTCGATTTTTAATTAATTTTCGAAGTTTGACTATGACGAAACTTTTCGATTTTTTCTCGCGAGTTCTATGACATATGCTGGGGAGATTAGACTCGAATTATAGGTTTTCGGGGGCGCTCGTTCAAATGGGCATAGTGGCATCTCACGAAAATTTAAAATAAGGTATGAAACACCACTT
>JACMIF010002265.1:0-18773 GCA_014805445.1 Diplogasteroides magnus | reverse complement strand
GGAGATTTATTTGCATGCACTTTTGGGTATCAGTCTCTCCAATTCCCCCACTTTCCCGTCGTCAGAGCGGTCTACTCTGACAACGAGAGAGTAAGGGAATTGGAGAGACTTATATCCAAAAGTGCATGCAAATAAATCTCCCTTTACGGCTTCTTTAATCGGTAGTGAAGGGCATTCATTTCTCATTTGTTTAATTACACTCAGAGCGGCAGTCCATCGTTAGTAAAGACAACCGCTCATAGTGTATTAGACGAATGAGAAATGCGCATTACTACCGATTTGGAAACCATTATAGGAGCCTCATGAACGATACAAGAAAGGCACAACGATATGGTTTCGACCGTCACTACAAAAATATGAACAATGAGAGAAAGTAACCATCTCCGCAAATCACTAACTAACGATAAATGTATACATCTTGCTTAAAAACAAAATAAAATGCACAAATTGAGTTACCACTAACGGGGCTATGCAAAAAAATCGAAATGGTGCTAAAACCGCGACATGGAACTTACAACAACACGAAAATATTCGAATCGACGTGAGAACGTACTCAGCGAAATGAAAACGGAAGCCCGGCGCCCATTATTCAGAGTGGGATCTAAGGCGATCGCGACTAGGGAAAGCTAGGCGGTACTATCGGGAGCGATGTCTGTGCCACACTCTTTCGTCTCAGTTCTCTTCAACACGATCGGCCCCTTCACCATAGAGACTGACAGCGTGGAAGAGATGCGAGACGCATAAATGCGGTTCACCTTGGGTACCCGATGGTGCCGAAATGTCTACCCTAGCTTACTCTAATCGTGACTTACACAGTAAATTCTTCAAAATCCAGTCGTCCTTAGATCAAAAAACGGCGGACGGGCGAAGATTCGAAACTCGGGTTTCCAAATCGGCTAAGAAAGCGCATTTCGAACTCGTCTGATTTCGTTAGGTCCGCTATCAGATAGGCTACTGCTCCGAAGAAATTGAACGAATTAGAAATCCGCTTTGTTATTTAATTGGAAACCCAAGTGTAGACTATCATTGGACTCGGAATGACCTCCTCCTACCAGCAGTCCACAAACAACAATAACAACTAGGTAAATAGCTTGAAATCCTTGTGCTCTCTACGGTAGCGCTCTAGGATCCTGGTGATATTCGAGAGGATATGGGGGAAGATCGCGTCACTATTCTCCTTCTTACTCGTGTAAATACCATGGAGATCCTTATTCGGCGGCATACGCACTCTGCCAGCATAGTAAGTGGCGGAGATATTCCTGATCGTCTCCGAGATGGTGTCGTACTGCAAAAATCGTCAATAACGATGCAATGATGCATGATGGCCTGGGCCATAGCGAGTTTTTTTCCTTTTCCTACCTTCTCTGTTTCCTAAGAGTTCTGATCTCTCAAAAGCAGAAACCAGTTGGGGAAAAGTTGGAAAAGAAATGCCACTCCAGATTCCTCCTCTCTCTCTCTGCGTTTTTCTTGCATCTTCCTCTCGTTGCACTTGGAGACGAAATACACACAAAAGCAACAGAAGAATTCGATAGTAGTCAGAAAATCATTTTGCATTCTCGTCTAAATACTTGTTTTAATGTTCCCAAAACAATTAGTAAATGTTTTGCTATACACTTACGGCCTCCATATTTCCTTCGAGCATTTCCAGGTGCTGGTAGCACTTCCCCATGGCTTCCAGCACGTTAACTGTTGATCTGGAATCAATTCGTTTTTGACGAATTTGACTTCTTTGAAGTATATTGCTCAGATGGCTAACAACATCTAATATATATCCCGGTGATAACAGACAGTTCAATAAAAGCGTAACTTACTTTTCTCTGTATTCCACATCCAAATACTCGAGCAGAAACGTTCTGTAGTGATTTTCCTTGTGCCGCCGTCTGAACGTTGCATTTAGTTAATAACAATACGATTTTTCCGCTGTCTAAACAATGACATACTATAAACGATGTGGAGTGATTTCGAAATTAATAGGCACAATAGGTAATCAATAGGGTTTCTAAATCGGGAGTAGAGTGCATTCGTATGTTGTCTCATTCCCGAGGAGCCGTTGTCTCATTCATGCAACAGACAACCGCTCCACGTGAATCAGTCAACAGACGAATGCACTCGACTCCCGATTTAAAAACCCTGGTAATCAATTTAATAAGCAATATCGTACTTGAGGTATTCATCGCACGTATGGAGCATCATGCCGCCCGACAACTGCCTATTTTGGAAGAGATTGTGGAAGAGCCTGCACAACTCTTTGCAACTTTTATATATACATAGATATAGATATTTTTACGAATAATTAAAAATTAATGCCTGATATTAGGGCCTGACAGACTGCACAGTTAACTTTTTGAAAGAATTGCAATCCCACTTGTGAGTTTTCTGCTTATTCTTTGTGGCAGTGAGGCTGATCGAAATCTTGTCCCTCTCCTCGCCGTATGGCTCGTCACGAAGCTGAATGTTCACATACAATGTTTTTGTTTGGTTTAAAAAACTGAAAGTTCATTTTTTCGAGGTCTCTTTTTCTCTCGTGACTTAATTTACCTTCACATTTTGAATGGATAAACGTGGGTACGTACATAGGTATGTAACAGAGTTTCCAGGTAATAAGTGACCATCACCAGGAACCAAAAATTCAAAATCGTTTTGAAGTTTTGATATTTATGGACGTTGCAGAAGTACGTTTTTATCTACTACAATCGAAATGCGAATTTTTTTCTGGTTCTGATGTCATGCGTCGAAAAAATGGTTCTCATTTCGACCATTGTCCTGATCCGCGCAGGTGAACCCGAAACATATCACGCCATGTACGTGACTTTTAGTCAGTTATAAGTAGCCGCATTGAATAGAGGTAGCTATCAGTGGCTGAAGAAATACAAAAGTTTGTCGAAACTGCACAAAAACATATTGCTCAACCTAATATATCAATCAACCAGGAATACATACGGTTTCATAATATGCGAACCTTATTGAACAGGAAGTCGTAGTCGTCGTCCGACCCCATCTTCGCCGCAATAGAGTACACAGCCTTCCGCATGTGGACGGGCAGGCTTAATTGAATAAAAATTAAGTAATTAAATAAGAAAATAATATCACTTTGACATGCGTTAAAGGAGCTACAAAGGGAGATTTATTTGCATGCACTTTCGGGATCACTTCTCTCGAATTCCCTTATTCTCTCGTTGTCAGAGTAGACCGCTCTGACGACGAGAAAGTGGGGGGAATGGAGAGAAGTTAACCCGAAAGTGCATGCAAATAAATCTCCCTTTGTGGCTCCTTTTAGTAATAAGAACTGCAATAATCGGGTGTATTCAAAAGGTATTTATGATTTCCTTTTTGCAAACATAAATGGCAACCATTAGCTAATGAAATAGAAAAAAACGAATGACGTACAAGTTGCAGCTGTGATTGCTCAGCGGCAATAAGGCACAGGTCTCCCTCAGTCGGGCGAAGTGCTTCTGGACGAACTTAAGACACGGGCGATGGCCAAGGTCGCAGAGGGAGTAGAGCACGAGCTCACGTAACTTGCTGAATAAGCCTTGTAATCACTTTTCATTAGAATTTTAGGCTACGATTTCCTGTTAGCTTGATTCGATCCCGATTTACATGGCTTCGATTCCCTCAGTGGAAGGGATCGTATCAGACTACTTCCATTCTGTTCGACTGTTTCCTCATAGACCTGTCATCTCTATAATTAGCAATATTCCTCTCTTGAAAAGAACAGTTTCGATGAACGTGTTCTACTGTCTGTTCTCATTCAGATCGGTTGTCTGTTGCTAATTAGAGCCTGAGGAAACATTCGAACAGAGTGAAAGCAGTGATGCGTATTTTCGATCTATACCGCTGAGGGAATCGAAACCATGTAAATAGGCATTGAATAAGGCACCATAGTCCAACCGAATACTATTCGAGTATGTACCAAAGTGCATTCTAGTTCTCGAAATCATTCCGAGCGATTGTCTCTCACAGAACATAATGATTTACTGAAAGAGAAAGCACTTTGGTATTCGATTGTATCCGTTTGGAGGTCACTAATTTCTAGAGCAACTAACAATAAGGGGCTTTTTCTCAAGATATTACGCATCCCATCTGAACTGTTATTCCTAGTACACGTTTCACACCTGGATGCCACCCTGGTCTCTCATTCTTACGTGCTATTTCGTCGTTGCGGATCATGTTTCAACTGGGAGATATATAGACTAGCGCAACAGTTCAGTTAGGATGCATAATAATGCATAACGCACTCCATGTAAAAGGGCAGTGTGTCAACATCATCAAATCGCATGGACTCCTCGAACTTGGGCGACAAGAAGATTTTCAGGAACGTCTGAAACGAGAAAAAAAATTAAATAATACGATCATATATACAAATGAATTTAATCTGAATAATAATTTAATGAAACTATAACATTAAATGTGCCAATCTGCGGCTGCCGACTAAATTGCCACCACATGTTTTCGAAGTGAGCGTAGCACATGCGTACGGGCATGAAGTTGGTCTGAAATGCCGTAATGAATCAATAAGATAATAAAATGTCGCAAAACAAAATAAGCGTCGTGCCAAAATATGACTTACATCATATCGAATAGCGAATGCGAGTGTGAGCGAGATGTTGTATGAGAGATATCCCCTCTCGGCCAAGGCGAAGGCGTCGTCAACGATGCGGATTCTGAATCTAGTGGATGTTTATTTTGTTTCAAAATTGCCGCTGTTTCTAATCTTGTGAATCGCAAAGTTCGTTCCATCTCTCGGCGTAGAAGATGTTGTTTGTTTCAATCCATGATTTTTTCTAATTATTTAATTAACGATGATGTCATCATAACCAAGACGCGTACCTCGAAGCGACTGGTATATCATGCAGGTCTCTCCTGAACGTCTTAACGATGCGCTCGTACAGTGGTCCATCGTAGAAGAACCTCGAATAGGTGCGTGCCTCGTAGTCCAGAATGAGATCGGAGCCGAGGTACAATAACTCTGCAATTGGTGGTCTTCAATGATAATTGGGTGGGTGCTATTCAATGGGTGTCTACAATAACACTACAATATGCACGATGCGATCTTCAAATGCATTCCGTTGTATGGCCATGAAGTCAGAAGTGATGCAGTGAAATTTCCCTATGAGTCAGCTCGCTTACTTCACTATGCTATTTCGGACGTTAAATAGGGAACGTCAAGCAAGCAGAAGTGCATTTTAATGCCCTCGATATTTACTCGGAGCGATTGTCCATCAGGTGAGAGAGACAATCCCTCCGAGGGAAATAGACGACGGAAAAATATTGACTTCTGCTTGCTTTCCGTCCCTAAATGTTCACCAAATCAGGGCTAGCACCAGATGCGCAGAACATCATTTACAGTTTTCGTTGAGCAATCAGTTAAAGCACAAATTTTTCGAATGTATACCCGTCTCGTTGGAAATGAGCCAACTAGCGACGTTGGAGTTGTTCATGGAGTCTCTGAGGAAAAGTGGCACGATCCAGGTAGTCTGATTGTTGTCCTCCATACCCAGAAGCATCTGAACCTCATCTTTGCCACCATAGTTATTGTTTGAGCATTACTGCTGATGTCTGGAGAAATTACATGGGAATGGTCAGGACCGGCATCGAGGTTTTTGATCCTACTATGTATCGTTCGAGAGCCCTTGACGAGTAAGCAATATAACTATGTTTTGCTAGACCTAAGCGATATCCAATAAGAGGATATGGAAAAAATACCGAAATTTTGGGTGAAAAATGCAATGTTTGGTGATTTTCTACAGCAAGAAGCAGGCTTCACCGAGGGTCGAATATACCGGCAGTGGAGAGTACTTCATTGATACATTGCACAGGATTTTTACTAGATTTACTGGTTAAGGCATAAATATGGGGGGATTTTCAAAAGTGTGGCGTATGTTTCAAGAAAGCTATAACTTTCGAGATACAGCGATCAGTAAATCATAATCAATCTACCATTTAAAAAAAATCGGCACCTGGTGGCTCTCCTGTCGCACCGACACCCGGTTGGCCTTTTCATCCACGAGTCGCACAACGAGTGTAGGGCAGCCCTTCTTGTAGATCCACGTCCCGATCACCTGACATTTCGTTATTAATCATGCAATAATCAGAAAAAATATACAGTATCATACATCCTATTTGAACTTTTATTCCTGTACGCGTCTCACATCTCGATTCCACCCTGGTCTCATATTTTTACGTGCTATTTCGTCGTTACGGGATGTGTTTCAACTATACGTTAAATAGTGCAACAGTTTAGTATGGATGCGTAAGAAAAGAATTGATTTATGTTGAAAAGCAGCACGTTTGGTATTTTTTCTTTTCTTTTTGAGTGTTATATTTGCTAACCTCTTCCAACGTGAGATTGTTCGCTATGAGCTTGTCGTCGTTCTCGTGGGGATCGTGAATTCTAAACGAGCATTACGCATTATGAGAGTAAACGAGTAGACTGAAAGGTATATTTAAGCAATGGACTTATCGACACTTAATTTTTTTCTATATTTTGGCCATTTGTTAGCATCTAAGATGATAAAGTGTTATCACGATGCATTTTCGTTCATTTATTTCGATTTTGGGTTTGTCCAGCCAGCCTCAATATTAAACATTGTAGGCGAAAAACGTAAGCGAAATCACCACCGGAGGTCAGAGAAACGAAAAAAATAGCTCGCAAACTGCGAACCCTGCTCCCACTGCAACTCACTCCGTAAGCGCGTTGATGAGGTCGTGGTGGTCGGCATTTCGGTGTTTGAACCGTTTCAGAAAGTTCTGGACGCCGCGCCGGAATACTTGTGGAGTGACGATGCCCTCAATCATGCGGGAAACGAGTTGGCCCTGAAGAGCTCATGTAAATCAAAAGAAGAAACAACCGCTCCGAGGAGGATTGGACGGATGAGAAATGCACTTTCATACCGATTTAGAAGCCGGAGTAAATAGGTATTCCGGTCTCATTCTTTGTTGATTCATGGCAATTACTCAACATTTTGATGTTACGAAATGACCTAGCACGAGCATCCCATTGGTAGAGCATAATAATGGTTTCCACGTTCTGGCTCCCGCAATGACGATCACCTTCAGGTAGGATATCTTGCTGAAGAAGGCCTTGGGGTCAACTGGTTTGTCGATGGAGGACGAGAGCGGGTGCGCCCGGTTGGACTGGTCCTCGCGCATCACTTTTGCCATCACGTCTTGCGCCGATTCGTCCTGATTGTTTTCTTGTTTTAAATGTTTTATTTTTTGTTTTTATTTTATTTTATTTTTTCTTAGATTAATCTGTCATCCAGCGACAGATTCAAATCTGTGGGTGCGCAATCGACAGATTTTTTTCTCTGAGTATATTACATATAAGTAGTGTGGGCGTTGGGAGTACGTTATTGACAGCCGTCCACTTCTAGCCTAACTTTATTCCTAGCGGCCGTCCCTCACTTCGCAGTGACAACCGCTCGGAGTGAAGTTAGACGGCTGGAAATGGACGGCTGTCAATAACGCACTCCCAACCCCATATTCTACATATGAGAACAGCTGAGGGAAATTCTAAGTAAATGTAAACTCACATTTCTAACTGTTACATTCTCGATTTTGTCCACGGATTTCTGTCCCATCAACGAAGCGAATCCCTCATTCAGCCACAGGTTGTTCCACCATGACATCGTGACGATGTTCCCGAACCACTATGGCGAAATATATGCAATATTCATAATAGGGTTTCTAAATCGGTAGTAAAGTGCATCTCGCATTCGGCTATTTTCCGCGGAGCTGTTGTCTCTACGAGTCGATAGACAACAGCTCCGAAAGGAATAGACGAATGATAATTGCACTTTACTAATGATTTCGAAACCTAATTCACAACAGTTTCTTTCATCATAGTAAAAAAATTTCTCATTCACCTGTTTTACTTACTTTTATCTATCTACATTTGTTCAGCGTTAGACTAGATTGGCATTGAGCAGCTACTTCAGCGCGTAAATGGTAAAGTGTTAAAGATAAAAGGTATATTCCCTTCAAGCGCGGAATCTGCTGTATTCAAGGCCGGTGATTGTATTCATTTTCTTTGACTCCATACTTTTGTGTTCCAAATCATAAGAGATTATGCATTCAAGAGATGCTGCGGTCGCACTAGAAACGATAAACACTAGCATTTCTAAATCGGTAGTAAAGTGCATTTCTCATCGGCTATTTTCCGCGGAGCGGTTACCTCTACGAGTCGATAGACAACAGCTCCGAGTGGATTAGACGAATGAGAAATGTATTTACTGCCGATTTAAAGCCCCTAATAAAATAACTCTTATCTATTATTCATGTAAACGAAACTGAAAATCAACCTCTATATGTCGAGCGGGAACCCTGATCTAGATCATAGTTCATGATTAGAAAACCGACGAAATATCATGCGAATGTGAGAGAGCGAATGACAAAATTGAGGGGAGGGTTCGTTCTCGGGATACCAGTTCAGTTTACATGAACAATACCTGATGCGCCATTTCGTGTGCAAGGATGTCTCGGACGTTGCGTCGATTCGAAGTCATGTACACGTGCTGAAAAATGTGGGCTTGTTACAAATTTTTACATTCCTTATTTTTCTTACAATTAGACTTTCGTTTTCTTATTTCATCTAATTATAATAGATGACCACGACACACTATTCGGCCATCGATTTTGCATTTAATGTAGGGTGTCGCAACCGGTGCCCGAGAGTCCCAGAGAGGAATGAGATAAACGGAACTCCGTTCATGAATGGGAGTCCCGTTCTTCCCCTTCATTCTTACTGGCTATACCGGTCGGAAATGGCAAAGAATGAAGAGGAAGAGGCATGAATGGGACACCATATGAACGTGACTCCCATTCATGAACGGGAGTCCCGTTCATTTCATTCCTCGCTGGGACTCCCGGGCACCGGTTGCGACACCCTAATATAATGAGTAATCAGATACTGTATGCGTACATACGTTACGCACTTTACTGCTTACGACGCTGTGGCATTGGGCCCCCATTGGGGGGTTCAAAATCGGTAAATTTGTCGTCATTTATCTCCGCCGCGACGTTGTCTCGTTCCATATAGACAACAGTGTGCGGCGGAGAAGAATGACGAAAAATTTACAGATTTTGAACGCCTACATAGTCCCCATTCGAACCACTTTGACCTTCGAAATGTAAAGGGTATAAAAATGGTGGTTATTTAATTCCAATAAACCTTCGCTAATCTCTGCAAAATGATTCAACTCCCATGCTGCTTTGACCTTCGGAGGGGTGTCAGCACAGAAAAAATGCCCTTCTAACGTATTCATGAACATCGTAATGAAACAGACCTAGTGACAAAGTGAAACATCAAACTCATCAGCATCACTATATTAGATGTTCCAAATTAAAAATATTCAAAAGTCGGAACTGTTCCACTTTGGCAGAGCGAAATAGCGGGCGAAAGTGAGAGAGCGCAGAGTTCACTAACCGGTTAGAGATTCTGCTCTCTCTCACTTTCGTACGCTATTTCTCTCTGCCAAAGTGGAACAGTTCCGGCTTTAGAATATTTTTAATTCGGAACCTCATATATACTCCTTTGGATAACTGACTGAGCACAGGCGAAACAAAGATGAACCTTGTTGAAGATGAGATGCCGTTGTTGGACGAGGATCAGTCCCCAGTTCTCCATGGCTGCCACACCGAGATTGGCCGCACCGAAGATATCTGAAAGAAACGTTTACGCGTTGGCCAGATAATCAGTGGTGTTGAATTGAATTGAATGAAAAAATAATGAAAAATCATGAATTGTCCATTTTCGACAATTAGAAGATGAATATATAATTGCGAAGTCAAATTATTCTCATTCATTTTTCACAAAATTAATGGGCAGACATCATACATGATAGTTGATTCGTCGTCAATTGGCAATGCCACCCCGATGAGAAATAATGTAGACGTTTACGTTCATGAAAGAATGCCTTTGAAGTTCGTCCTGGTTACCATTCGACTTTGTGATTGCAATATTCGCGAATACAGAATATTCGTTCATCTCTTCATCGTTACTCTTGCCCGTGCGGTCTTCTCTAACTGGCAAGAGATGACCGGGCAACAAGAGAGAATGAGGCGAAAAAACGAAATTGCTAATACTAGTATTCGATCGCCCCCACATAGGTATTATTATGGAAACCCAACTTGATATTCCGAGTACACACACACTCCATCTGGCTTTTTTTTCGTCGTTTCTATAGCCATTAGCCATGATTTTGTGTAGGTTTCACGCTCAACATAAAAAGGCTGACTTTCAACTCCGTTTACCACAATAATAGTATCAATCACTGTTGAGAGAGGGTTGATTGCTTGTCACATGTTCGGCTTTTTGCCAAGAGCTGTGAAAAGATCGCAACTGTTCTCACCTCCCTCGAGGTCGCCTGCTTAAAGGTGAAGGGGTTAACCTATGCTTCCTCCATTTTTCAGGTCAACTCCATCCTGGGATCTCTCCGGATGCATCTGGGTCAGAAACCGGGTCGGATGCTTAACCTCTTAAGCTTCTGACCTCGAACGATCTTTATTTGTTTCTCTTCTACCTTTTTGTGGTGTTATGGTTGGGTGGGGGGAGGTAATAGGTAGTACAACGAACCGGAACCCTTGCCATTGAACGGACAACTACTTTCGCTTTCTGTATCAGAGTGAGAGTGACTTGTGAAAGACGACATTCACTTTCGCTCCATATGATTATTCTATACCAAATTGGCATACGGAGCACGATTACTTCATCAGGCTGACTCCCTCATTTCCTCTTCATCTTGACCATAAGCTCTTATAGGTTTCAAACGCTAACTGTAGAGGTTAGCTCAGTATGCACGAATAATATAGGCTAAGTGGTCACCATGAATTTCATCGTCTAATTGAGTGCTTTAGCGTGCAGTTGTCTTTAACTCCGAGAAACACATTTTCACTTTCGCGACTTGAGGTTGACCCCGCCCGGATTTGCTCGCGGCGCGACCTTACTGCACGAAACGAAGAGTTGAGGAGTGGGATCGAGACGAGGAGTGGGAATTGATAGGGACGACAATCCTGCATTCCTGCCCCCGAGAGATGATCATCTCACTACTACTACTGCTGTTAGTGTGCAAAGCAGTGATAGCTCAAGAACTCGTGTATCTCGACCAGCTGGGACAAGCGAATGAGGTTCGTCGAACTGCGCTCGTTGAACCTGCCAATAGGGGAACGCATTTGCGGAAATTCTAACCTCCCCAAACTCATCTGAGCGGTAGATCCCCACTTCGATAGACGAACGTTCAGTTGAGATTAGGGATGTTAAAACTCCCGAAAATGAATTCGCTACCTGCCACAAGTTACCGTTTTTGTAACTTGTGGCAAGTACTGCTTATTGTCAGGTTCGTGGCCGACTCCTGTATCCCGCACACAAGGCTCCGGCAGCCTTCTACGTGGTTCCGTCAAAGGATTCCTATGCCATTTCGTACTTTCACGTGCCTGCGTCGGAGGTGGACAATGTAATTTCAAGTTAGACAGTTACCATATTTACAAGGGCTTGCCTTTGCTTTTAGGTTTGCGAATTTTCGCCTTTAACTTTATTGTTAGATGCAGCACTTCCAGATCATAAAATACTAGGGTGGACAAAGCAAGGCATTCTCCTTGGATAAGCGAGAGGAGCGGTCATTCCTTACGCAAGCCTTGCCTAAGCGGTCTCTCTTACGCAAGGCTTGCGTAAGTACTTTCGCTTGTTTAAAGATTTTACGGAACACGGGTTCACATAAATCTTTTTAAAAAGTTCTTTTTTTATATTGTCGGAATTAATTGCACAAGTAATTTTAATTTCGATGTGCTGACATGTCTCTTGTCATCTGTGCTGTGGTAACTAGTAGAAACAATTAGAAAATTTTGCCACTGTGCAAAAGTATCGCTTTGAAAGTTTTGAAAACAGACGCTCGCTATCAATAGAGCTTGGGGGACTGCTAGGAAACCTGAGCGAAATTTCGTCTTCGGGGTGTAAAATATTGTGGTAAGGGTTCATACAAATATTTCTCTAGCTAGGCGAGAAATATCTGGCAGCTCAGCTGAATTCAGCTTGTAGAAAGCAAGTGGATCGTCTGTTTCAAATCAAAACAATAAATATATAATATAAAACATTTCAAATCATTAGTCAAAACATCCTATTATTTACGCAAGCCTTGCGTAAGGGTTCATTCTTAGCCAAGCCTTGCGTAAGGGTTCATTCTTACAATTAGCCAAGCCTTGTGTAAGAGCTGTGACACCGCGAGGAATGATTCAAGGCTTGCGAATGGCCTTGCTTTGTCACCCTATAAAATACCATTGAAAATGAGAGCGAGTTCATACTGTGGTTTTTTTGCCACTTCCGTAAGTAGAAAATATAATCATATGAGCTTTAGCTTAATCTTTAGCCATATCGATGGACTCGCTTCTCGTGCTGTCTGTGTGCTCGTATCTGCACCAGAAGAAGCACTACTACGTCGTGAATGCAGGAGAGGGTGAGGGCAGGCATGAGGTCGCACTCAACCTCACTATGGACAAGCTACAGGTGAGTGAATCTATTCGAATACAAAGTCAGATCGTTTCTAAAGCTCTGAGTATAGTTCACTTTAGTGGTTGCACATGAATTCGATTAATTATCACCTAATATCTCGAAAGCTATAGCTTGCGAGAAATATAGCCCAGTCTCAAAAAAACCGCCAAATCGAACATGCACCATGTCGAAGCCTTCATGTTTAGGAGACCATGCGGATCCGTACCGAGAACCGAGTCGAAGTACACCACATCTGTGCTCATGGATCCCATTTCGACGTCGTCTGGCATCATGCCAAGAATTTCGTTGCCCATTTCATGGTGCAGGTAGGTATCATCTTCAGTACATGACTTACAATTCTGTTATTGTTGTTACTACGAAAGATCAGGAGGGTTCAACCGTTTTTAACTTGTGCAACAGGGTTTCAAAAACGGTAGCAAAGTGCAGGTGTCACACGCCTAATCTCATTCACTTCAAATGGAGCTGTCGACTTCTCAAGATTAAGCTAATGGCAGCTGCACTTTACTGCCGTTTTTGAAAGCCTGGTTTGAAACGTAGTCACATTGATGGGTTATATCAGGAGAGTGACTCTTTCAGGAAGCCCCGCTAAAAGAGGTACTGGACGAGGAGGCGGACAGGGGCAGGGAGGGCTACTACCCGGATGTCCTCCAGCCATTCCACGATAATCACACGATACGAGCCATCGCGGTGTGGAGGAAGGGATTCGGAGTGAAGTTTGGCCGCAGAATCTCACATTGTTTCCACCCAATACTATAGTGGCGGAATCTTACTTTTTATTCTTTGATTTTGCTCCATCCAATAGCGATTCGTGAACTATGGTATCTAGGAATGGCAAACCATACACGATACTAGCATAGTCTAGTGCACTTGAGTTGGGGAACGAACCAAAGAAAGACAAAGACACATATTTTTGCAGGTTCCGCATAGCGATTGAAAGCGACGGAGAGATTTCCAATGGGTTGAGGACTGGATTCCGACTGAACTCTGCAGCCCCACTGGATGCCTTCAACCACATTGCTGTTTGGAGGGATGAAGGATTCAGCTGGAGGGGAAGGGACGTGCCGAAGAGCATGCAGGAAGGTAGCTTGTCTTCTTGAGCTTTCGAAAATGTCTGATGCCAGACAACGATAGAAATGGTGCTGTGACTAGGTTTTGTGGATCTGGAGAGTAGTGGGGTGGCAACGCAAATGTCTTTTTCATAAAGAGCGACGCTATGAACATAGTACCTACAAAAGCGAAGCGATGAAAATCATTATTCAGGCTCGATGGACCTCTCCGCTCTTGACTGGGAGATCGAGTCTCAGATGAGGACACAGGAGGTGCCTTCAGTGGCCATTGCCGTGCTGTCTGATGGAGAGAACTTCTTCGTTCGAGCATACGGCTACGCGAACATACTCAACGAGACTACGGTACGAATAAATTATTGGGGATCTATTATTTAGGCAGTGTATTAGACTGTGGGCGTCTTACTGGTATTATGTAGCGTGGAACAAACTGAAAAACTAGATGAGATTCAGCTACATTTGTCGACCATTGCGTTTATAGTATCTATATTGTGTTCAGTTGAACCATAGTGTAAGATCATTTGATCTACGATAAGTACCTAACATTAACCCCTGAAAATGTTGTCGACCTTGGCGCGACGTTCTTGAGAGGCGCTGTTTTTGTTGTAGCAGCATGTTCAAGTGCGAGAGTTGTGTTCCGTCGAATACTCTCTCCCACTTGAAGATCAGCTAGCGGTCAAACGATGGGTTTCATCGTTCGAACCACTAGAAGTAAGAAGATCAAATCTGACGAAAAATAGCTTGATGATGACAAAGAGTCCTGCGCCTAGAGAAGTATGCAAAGTACTCGAAAGATGCAAATACGATTCGACCCTGCATGATATTTATTACGGTATTCATTTACAGGCCCTCCCACTGCACCGCTTTCGCATCGCCAGCATCAGCAAAACAGTCACTGCCATGCTCATCACGTCACTTGTCAACCAAGGAAAGCTGTCCTACAGAGACAGAGTGTTCGGACCGAGCGGTAGGATTTGGAAGCGCATGTCATTGAAAGAATGATGTATGTAACCATTAAAACATATGTCAAAAATTAATCAAACTGCCCACGCAGAATGAAAAATAGCAAGGTATCTAGATGTCTCATTACCTAATTCAAGAATAAATAAGAGTATAGCAGTAAATGCCTGCTGATGACTACACAATATCAGGCATTCTCTCCGACTTCTATCGAGGCCCTACCAACTTCTTTCTGCGCTCCATCACAGTGCAACATCTACTGGAGCATTCTTCCGGAGCATGGAGCCACTTCCTCAAGCTCGAGTTCACCAAGTATGACATTATTAGGAGTATGAAATGGACGGGATGTTAATCTGGGTGAATGACAAGATCGCCACGGACACTTGCGCCGAAAATATCTGTATTCTCACGGCACAAGAGCCTATTTCACCAATATACACAAACGCGCTCTTGTCTTTTAGCCTATTAATCCACCCAAATCCAGTATCACCATTACGTTTACACGCCTATCCAAATAAACTTCAGAAGAGATCTATCACAAACCCACTTCCTCCAGTACGTGCTGACCAATCATCAGCCAAGATCGCCGCCAGGTTTTTTTTACTAAGAAATCTGCACATTTAGGGCAATAGTGCGTATTTTTGGGTGCCATCTGGGTTATTAATTGGAATTTAACAATTGTGCTAATTGAGGTCGCGTGCACGTCTACTCCAACATCGGATACCTCTTCCTGGGAAGAATAGTTGAGGCTGTCACTGGTGAGTCGGCGCACTATTTCTAATCTATGTCGTGCAGACTAATAGTATTATGCATGTAAACTGAACTGATATACAGAGTAAGAACCCTCTCTCAGTTTCGTCCTACGCATTAGCGGGCTATTTCATCGCCTCTCTGACCATATGATATTTTGAACAGGTTCCATACGCAACATATAGAGGCAGGCATTCAGCTCCGTTTACATGAATAATATTAGAGTATTTGCCGTATTGTACGGCTCATACGCCTTTGATTACAGGAATGACCTACGAGCGGTACGCCCAACAGTCACTATTCACCCCACTGAAGATATCGATGGCGACAATTGCGCGGAGGCAACCGGTGCCTGATGAGGTAGTGAACTTCTCAAATTACAAATCAGGCAACATGATAATGGGGGCGAGTGATGGATATCCTGCGTACTACGAAATATGAAATATACTTGACAAAGCTCAAGAACTAAATAAATGAGGTTATGTGGGCGGTATGTATGACCATTCATTTTTGTTTCACAGATCTCATATCTGGACAGTTATAGTTTTCGCGAAACTTAACAGCCAATCCTAATGAGAGAGCACTATAATGTATCAGGTTGCCTACTACTCGCACGACAACGCGTCACCCTATCTCAGTTGGGACCCGGAACGACTGGATGCAGCAGCAGGGTGGAGTCTTCGACCAACGGATGCAAGTTCATAATGGCAAACAATATTTGGCGCTATGCGAAGCACAACTTAGCACGGTGCCAACGATAACTCTTTGAGGTAGCCAGAGTCTTCGATGAGCTGCGACGTCACCGATTCGATAAGTATCGATTGATGACGGTTCCAGGTGGTACACGGTAAGCACACCCTATCGGTCAGAGGCACTCATTTGTTTTCAAAATTAGGCAAAATTTTGGAATATGTAGGTGGACGTACGGTAGAGGCGTGCAAATCGGCTCCGATTCATCACTATATCATGTAGGAAGTATGGCAGGTAAAAGATACAATACCAAGCGTGCCTGTTCCGTAATAACGACATCCGTTCAGGTAGTGAGAGCATAGCGCTGTCCCGCGGTCCGATGACCGTTGCGATCATCGCAAATCTCCGAGGAACAAGTGAGTTTGTGCCCCTGCCAATGCTCTCATTACACTACCGTAACCAACATATCGCAATACCGTACTCTTAATTTCGTAACGAGACCTTTATTATGAGAACGTCGTTTCAGGCGAAAATTGGCTGACACCTTGGATGGAGTCTCTAGCGAGGCGGATAATTGGACGGTTCAGTAGATGAGGAAGCACTATGGCGATAGGGACGTACGCAGGGATTAGGGTTCGGTTATGTTTCACCCATCCCATATTGAGCCGTGAAACGTAGCCTATCTCGCATACTAATTGCCAACCCAGATAGGGATCGACTTTTGAAACGAAAGTGCAACATTTATCCTCTCTGGTCGTGAATGACTTACAATTAATATCTCTTGCTCATCAAAAGAAGCCTGGCACATGGACTAGCGACCGTGAATAGCATACCAATCGCATGTCGAAGTGCATTCGCTCTCTCTGATTCTTCTCCGAGCTGTTGTCTCTTTCAACTCATAGACAACCGCTCGGGAAAAAATTACCAATTATTAATTAGAGAGGTCGAATACACTTCGCCACACGATTGACATGCGATTAATGAACTCTAAAATGGACCGATAAATACCAATGATGCACTTTCGTTGCATAAGACCATTTGTAGTGGAAAATGAGAAATGCAAATGTGGATGAACAACGAGGAATGTTATTGCGGGTAGCCAATAGTTTAGAGTCACGGGTGATGAAACAATCTATATCTGCTCCTCATTAAACTAATTTTGCCGTCTTTTGCTGAATTTGTGATCAATATAATTATATTTGTATTATTCGAATGATTTTCGATTTCAAATGTGCTTCTGTAATAAACCCAAATTCGTTTTTCGACGATTTGATTCATCATCCTTAGAGATGCTAAAACTATTATAAAAATCGCTAAACAGATAATGCTGGATATAATATTTTGTGAAATGGCTTGGTAATTGATACGTTTGAATTGTCAGATCTTCTACAATGGCCCAATATCTGACCTAGTTTCCGACCCAATTGAACTAACCAAGCTTCGACAGAGGATACGGCATCTGGAAGTAGTCCTCGTAGTACTCCAACAGCTTGGGAATGAAATCGATGGCGTCGTCGATCTCGTGCAGCTTCGTCTTGTCCGTGTAGATGCTGATCTACATGGGCCATCGTGAGTTTGACACACTGCTATAGATACCATAATCCTACAAATTTTTATGCCATGTCTTCCCAAGCTAGAATGTCTTTTAGTTTGTTCTTCACAATTGTGTTTCAAGTATTGTGCAAGAGTCCTCGCGATCGCTGTTTGGCCACGGAAAGGTGCAGCGCTTTTCGAACTTGCTAGATAGATATTTTTAAAAATCGCGGAATGATGGGATAACTGGAAAAAGCACATTTTTCCATTTACATGTTTATTTCGTCACTATGGCGAGAATGTCCATGTATAAATAGCCTATCAAATAGGTTATCGCAAGTCGTTCATGTCTAGCTGTCTAACTTCTCTACATCGCGGCGGTCGCTGCAATGCAGAGAAGAACGCTAAGAAATGCTGTTAGGCGGACAGAAATTAGCGGCTGTCAATAACTTCCCTTTTGCAACACCCAACTATAAAACCCCACCAGGACTTCCCTCCCTCCCGATCTGTACACGGTCTGCAGGTGCGGATAGTCGGAGATGCACAGGCAGAAGAGGTACGTGGACATGACGGGAGTAACCTCGAAGATGGTCTGCGTCCATGCCACACTATAAGATATTGATTGATCTGAGACTGTATCGATTGATTTGATTACCTACAGTGCGCTGCAATATGTTGTTTGATTATAAATTATATAATGTATGATCTCCATCATATAGATTAGTGTGGGCGCCATTACAGATAGAGACCGTGAAATGACTCAGATATTGACAGCCGTTCATTTCTAGCTGTCTCACTTCATTCCTAGCTGTTGTCACTGCGAAGGGAGACACGACCGCTAGGAATGAAGTTAGACGGCTAGAAACGAACGGCTGTATTATTGGGTAAGCCTGCCTGGGAAGATGACTCCGATGACTCCCCATTCCGATTTGCGTCGGATAACAGGCATAAACATATTTCACGCACTATTATATACAGTGTGTGAAATATATTTTATTTCTGGATCACGAAATTTTCGCACAGACACTTCTGCACAAAACATTTCTGCACAAAACCCTTCCGCGCAGGCCATTTCCGCACAACTCATAACTCCTTCCGTTTTCATTTTCATGAAATACTACAGACATGAAAGTTTATGCTCCTGACGAAACGAACAACTTTGTTGCTTACAGCAAAACGTGAAAATGAAAACTAAACGAGTTATTCCAGAACGGCATTTGAAGCTTCCGGAACACTTTAATCCAATAATAAATGAGATGAAAAGGAAGTAC
>JACMIF010002264.1:5604-18780 GCA_014805445.1 Diplogasteroides magnus | reverse complement strand
CCACTATTTCAGCCGTATCTCCGCGAATATTGAGAATTGTGCACTGAGAAAATTCACCGTTATCGGACGTTCAGCTGGCTATATTTTGTCTGTTGACACTTTCGAGCTAGCTCTACTCGCTGAGCTAGGACGAATGAAAAAGTGCCGAAAATGGGTCGAAAACGCGCGAGTTCGAAAAATCGCCCAACTTAGAAAAATCGCGCCGCTGCTCTTTTTCACGGCAGAAGATCATGATGGTGGCAACGAATGAGATCTTTAGTGGGGACTCTATGATAATTATGGGCAGTGGCTAATATCAGGTTGGACGAAGATAATCCATGTGAAAATGGGCATACCATTACTTATGCGCCAACCTAATACTACGTCAAGAAGATACATGATTTGATAGATACTTTGGTGGACATTACACCACAGAGATTATTGTTTATGATGCTCTAATATGCCTATATGCATGGTTTTTGAAGCTTAACAGTGGTCTTCATTTTCTTTTTGACATAATATATAGACGAGAGCGCATGAAAGCGTGGAAAGTAACGAGAGAACGTCATGCCAGGAATAGATTTCATATCACTTATTCTTAGCGCCTCTGCGTCACTTCCATGTAGCTTTTTCGAATTTTGAGACGTCAAGCAACGTGTGAACTAAAGCATGCAAACGCGCTTGATTATGAGACAATATTTTCGACTTGCACCTGTGAAAGTACCAAGCGGGATATTTTTAGAACACCCGCATTTGACTCAGAATTCACCTTAATCTATGCATTCTAATCCCCGGCACTCCATAATACCGGAAAGACTAGATCAAGTACGGAAATGATAGCATTATGCGAAAAATATAGGGAACCTTCCGAAATCGAACGGATTAGTCTACTGAAAAAAAGAGATGACAGTTGATCTTCCAAAATAAAAACAAAAATATCGTAATCTAAGAGACTGGTTAACTATGTCAAATGGATGATAGCAAACCTGTTGATCTGTCAGCTTGGCTTGGAGTTCGTTGATGAAGGGCATGAGTGGATGTGCATCCCGCTCGAGGCCACTATCGCCATCGATCTGAAAAAAATATTTAGCTATTTCCATATTTTTGTTTTTCATTCGAAATTTCCATAATAATTATGTACTTTTCCTATTTATTGGACATGACACGTAATGTTATCAATTGTAAATATATATCCTGTCTATTTGTAGCATTTGTGAAACATATTGGGGCGAACGCTGAAGATCAAATCTACAGTGGTGAACTTTTTTTGTTCGTTTCATCAAAATGGCGCAACTATTAAAGGTAACCTTCCATATATCCCACCTCCTCTTTGCTCTGCGACGGCGCTCCCGAAATTGGCGGTAACGGACTCACTGAACCCGTCGGTCGTAATGATATAGCTGAAATGGTGATCTTTTGGTCTTTTGATCTCTAATGAAGTTCAAGGATCAACCCCCATACCCGCTCACATCTTAGGTATCCTCTGAGCGCGACTCTACACACGATCTTCACGTCGCCCAGCTCCTTCTTGATGGGTTTGACAAGAGAATGCAGACCGCACGAGTGCATTTTCGCGTTCCGGATAACTCGGCGAATCCCGACTTCCGTCGGTTATCAAGAGGAAAATATGGACTTCTTGGCCATAGTCCATGCAGAGGGCGACTTATGCGAAGATTCTGCGGCTTATGGGGAAACGGGGTCCAGTCATGGTTAAAAAGTGAAGACAGGGGGTAGATGAGAGTGAAAATGAATGTGTTGAGTCAATGTTGAGAGTGAGCGAGCCTGTGGGAAAGGGAACCTGGCAACGGGGTACAAACGTATTTAGTTGCGCGTTCTTATGTATTACTGTCTGCCATCTCTAACTTTAAGCTTTCGAGAATTCCAATCCCCGTTTAATCACGCCGCTGTTTGAGTTTCGGAAAGTTAGAGGATTATCTAGATATCAGTATACTCATATCCCAAGATTAAGCTCATTATTGGTCATTCTATTTTTGGCGCAAACAGTGAAATCGAAGATGAATTAGCTAATGCTTCTCTTTTGCGCTTAATGAATTCCGTGAAACATTTCCACACCCACCAAGGCGAACTTATTATATTTTTATATTACCGTTGAAATAGTGCGATTGATTAGTCAATTGAGAGATACCTATGGTTTATGTAAGGTGTGAAACGTATTCTAACCTACTGGTACTTATGCAGTTCATGTCCCACACACTACCTCATATTTTCACGTGCGGTCGACCATAGTTAGCACGACCTATCTAGCCCTCGCCAACCTACCTAGGTGACCGAGCGAATGCTCTGACACGAATAAATATTGTATTCTACCACCGGGGCGCATGTGGGCCACAAACAACAATTCATATATCATTATGAATTCTTAATGTTACTTATATATTGCGATCACGAGGAACAAATAGGCTAATTGTTAGATGCCGAGGCTTAATGAAACGTGTGAAACGTATTCCAACCTGCGAACTCTCCCTCCTCCTTCCATTCGTCGTTGAGCTGCTGGATGATCTTCTTCCGCATTATCGCCTCCTTGATCCGCATCATCTTGAAGCCTGCGCGGTCTCAGCACGAAAACCTGAATCAAGGACTGAAAACAAAATGAATACGGTAATATGGGTTCTAAAACGGTAAATTGTCGTCATTCTTCTCCGCAGGGCGGTTGTGTGTCAAGGAGTGAGACAACTGCTGTCTGAAGAAGAATTACGACAAATTTACCGATTTAGAACCCAATGAACGGTAATTGTCACGCAAACCCGCAAACTCGAGCAATCACGAAGAGTGGCAGAGTGCGAAATGGCAATAAGAGATCCGAATGCGAGGAAAAGAGGGGGAAGGTGTAAAGAACGGAGGGATATACGGAACGCCTTTCTCGGAAACGTTCTAGAATAGAGAGCAATGGCCACTTTTCTGCCAGACATGAAACTTATTTGGGAAAGGATGCAGGAGTGGAAAACCTGCTTCGAAATGTCCCCCCACTTTTCTACTAGACATGAAACTTATTTGAGGCGGGTGGGTACTTGACCGATTGCTTCACTGGCAGCAGTCAAATCGCACAAAGCCTGTGTATTGTCCGCCTTTCCATCTCACAAAAGGTGGGGGGGGGGTAGAGGGTGGCTCGAAGAAAAGGAACAAAAAAACGGTGAAGGAGTTGGGGTGGCAACTTGAGTGAGCATATTCGCACTATAATGTTAAAATGGAAGCCGTAATTTGATAGCATGCGTGAAATGGACATTTGCGCAACAATGGTGACGAAACGCTAAATGTTTTAATAAGGGAACCAGAAATTCGAGGTATAGAATTCAAGCAGGCTTCGGGAAGAAGACAAGCGAGCCATGGATGTTTGCGCCATAATTGCGAAAATTTACGCTTGCGCCTTCGTCTTCGTCGTTTTCACTGCGCTCACATTGAGACAATCCTAATATTTGGCATGCATGCATCCAAAGAAGAAATGACGCACAAAAATACTGCCAATTCCCACGCAATTCAGTTTAAAATTTCCACTATTGGCAATAAATCTGTCAATACTGCCAGTTTGAATATGAATTGTGGGGGAAATGGTAGAATTTTTCTGTGTGAATACTTTCGAATTCGCTAATTGACGTGATGTATGTATCTGTATATCCATGGGGTGAAACGTAACACAAACATTCAGTCAGGCGAAGTGACGCCAAGACTACAACTTCGCGTTGTGGGAGGAAGGCATTTTCAGGCAATTTTATAAGACTGCCATTGGCACAGTGCCAATTTTCCTTGATTGGACCGATAACTTTTCATTTTTGGAATTCAGTAAATACGAATTAAATAATTCGATGCCTAATCTTGGATGAAAGAGATACTTTTCATGGAAATTTGCCCCACAATGTTCAAATGGACGGCTGTATGATATTATCATAGTAGGCTAACTGCTCCTGGTGCGTTCATTAGAGAGAGATAATTTCGTACAAAAGACGTATAGAGACTATGTAAAATATGGAATCAGCTTCAAACTATACAATTTACAGAATATTTACTGTTATGCGCAGCGTTGGTTGCATTGCAGCAGTAAACAATATCGCACAAATAACTTGTCACTAGTAGTAACGTGTTATCATTGCATGACATCAGAGTAGAAATCGGTGACAATTTTCAGAATATGCTGTCCATGGTGTATACAAAGCAATTGAAGGATCCGTGTGAGTAATATGATTATTGTTTCATTTTCAATAAAATTCAAAGACCACAGCATAGTAACGACGAACGAAATACTCAACCAACAGCAGTGAAACATATTCGAAACAGTAGTGAGCTTACGAACCATCACTTTTTCGTCGGAAAATTGTTTGATAGTGGGGGGGGGATTTTACGCAATTTGAAACATTCCATCCTACACGCATTTCATTTATCTCTTCTATGGTTACCAAACATTTCGCAGAGACAACTGCTCAGGACAGAGAAGTGAGAGCAAAAGGATTTCTGATAGAGGCATTCTTCACAACCAGGATCATGCAATGCAGAAATTGAAGAACGAGGAAAGCTGAGTGTCGAGAGGAAGTGGATAAAGGGGAACACCAGAACTAACTTGTGAACTACCTATTACCACGCAATTATTGTCAGTTATTAAAACGGGAAGGACCGTGTTCCTTAATGAAAGATTGGCAGGGTTGCTGACACACAGAAAAGTAATTGCAGACATACCCTTACAACTGATATGCGAGCCTCTTAAATAGAAACAGAATAATTTACATCAGAGAAGCAGATTGATATGGAGTTGGAATGGAATCTACAGATAATTCTGCAGGAAAAAACAGATATTTTTCTGTGTGAAGGCTTAGCACCGGAAAGCCATATTTAGATGATGTGGGGGTTTGTTGTGCTAGGGATTAACTGCAGGAACTGCAAATCCAGTCAGAATGGGATCTAATAAGAAAACGAAATGAGAGATAAAGACGATTAGATTAGGAAAACCGGAATTATTGGTAAAATAATGGAAGCCTTTCATCTTTATGCTGGATATGAAAGAAGTTTAGAATGCATTGCTAATCATATGTGGGAAGAAAATACTCTCACTACAAATCATTCATTATTTTCTCCTGAACGCTTGATTCTCATCAATTAGAAACGACTGCTTAGGACTGAGGAATGACAGAATCTCTTAACATCTCGACACCGCAAACAAACTGTGAAATGAATGATGAAGATATGAAGGAAAAACAAGTGGGCGATTGTGATATCCGTTGAACCGGTCGGTAAACCAGGTATGTCAGCGTTTTCACACCTGTAAGTGCTGGTGTACCAAACTGTTGAAAGGCTAGAAACTAATAGACGAATGGATTGTAGCGTAGTTGGCATTTTGAAGTAGTTAGCATTGGAACATATTCCATAAAGTTGTCAAACTGTCAACTCTATATAGACAGTAGTCTCGCTCGAGTGAAGACCGGAGGAAGTGACATCAAGTATGAATGTGTTTACATGTGCACGATAGCGGAAGGACAGAACACAACAATGGTGGATAGTGCACTCGTGTTTTGACAGTATGGTTAACAGAAAGAATGTTATGGATTATGATTCATGTAAATGATATCTTAGAAAATATGGGAACATTGAAACGTGTGCCAAAAAGTATTATATGCAAAGTGTCATTCATATGTATTTGACAGTGACAGCTGATCGAAAGTGTCTGTGTAAAATACGCATAGAAAAGCATATCAGTAGCCACTAAAAAGGGAATTATTCATCTATTCTCAAGAAAATCGAAGCAAACAATATCGCTATCGAGCGGCACTTAATTTAAGAAACCTTCAAGCATAAGTAAGACATGTAATGATCACACTAAATGTTCTCCTAGAGTAAAGCAAATGGAACTCGAGACGTCTGCTTGATTATTACCTTTAGTGTTAAGGAGAGTGCGTGTAATATTTCCTGGTGGATTGGTTTCCTCGCAGTGAGAAACATGTGATGCAGACATTTGAGCACGGAAAAGGTGTGCGTGGTGAGGAAGTGGATGAGAGGAACACCACGAGAGAATGAAGTAGGGACGGGGGTTGCTCAAGACAACTGTAGCCGCGTTTTAGGGCCACTTAATAAAGGAATACTTAGAAAGGCGGAAAACAAGTGCGATGAGAGGTCAAGTGGGAGGAATGACCAATTGTTATGTCCAACGCTTTCTCATTTCTTCTCTGCTACCCATTACGAGCTGCCGCTCTCTCGCGCTGGTCAGGACCAATTTTCCGTCCCATTTTGGTCATAAAATTGTTCATTCGTTCCCCATTCCAGATAGAGGAAAGGAACACCGAGGCAATGTGAGGACACTCTGAAGTGTGTAGGGATCGAGTTTTGGAAAATAGAATCTAGTATACGATCCTTTGAATTCAGGCTGAAAACGATACTTTATGAATCCAAAATTAGAGATGAAGTTGTGGGTGATATTATTAGGAAATATTGAGAACAGTAGCAGGAAAAGATTCCCTGATTATGTATAAGAGATTGGTTATGTTTCACGAGTGCTATAACATCGGAGACACAGGATCAGTGAAACATAACCGAATTCGCATACGGTGGATATTCTAGCCGAAGAGATAGATAACAATGCAAACGAGATTGAAATTATATGTACACAGTGAAATGCGAAACACCAATGATCGCAAGAAGAATAACATGCGGTTTAGGAACGCGCAAATTAAAAATCGCAGTTAAATGAGTCGTCAGCATGACGAGAAATTTCTGGTTCATAATAGTTTGCGGAAGTGATATCAAGTATGAATGCTGATATGATACTTTATGAATCCAAAATAGAGACAGCAAAACAACTGTGAATATTAGGCTTTCTAAAACGGTCGTAAAGAATATTTGTCATTCGTCTAATCTACTCAGAGCGGCTATCTATAGCTCGTATCGCCTCTATTACAGTGAAATGTGCCTTCAAACATTTTCCCACGCCCGATGCTTTCAGAGTAGCATCATCATGTGTGGGATACACGTAAGAGGCGATTTCAGAGGCTTCGAAATGCGTATACATTATCGACGACAGAATGATTTCTAATGTTGAAGTATTCAAACTGTTAATCATATACTACATCAAAAAATGATTCTACGCGCGGCAAGGTAGTTCCATTTTCAGGGAGCTCGATTTCCCCACAAAAGCAGCGCGAAAACGTATGTTTCATGAAGAAAATATTAGCGAAATATTTATTTGCAGATTCGGTGCTTCTTCTCTTGTATTTCTAGTAGGGTGTCGCATTTGGGACGTTATTGACAGCCGTCCATTTCTAGTCGTCTATGTTCACTCAGAGCGGTTTTCTTTGAGTAGAGAAAGACGACCGCTCTTAGTGAACTTAGACGACTAGAAATGGACGGCTGTCACTAACGTTCCAAATGCGACACCCTAATTTCTAGCACTATTATATAAAAAGTCACTATAAAATAAGAGGCGAGATCCTCCGTTGAAAAGCAAGCTTACAATCGTAAAGCAAGCTACGGTAAACACACAGTTATTTCCGTTACGGCAAAATATATTTCTATTTACCGCCTCGGCCTCGATAAGCTAGGCAAAGTCGAGATCTGTGAAAACAATAGCATAAATCCCGAGGCGCAAATTAGAATGACTAAGGTCTGTTGCCGGCTAGAGGTGGTGAGAGAGCACTGCTATAGAAGACAGAACAGAGAAATCAGTCTGATCGCATGTGGAACAGTGGATCTGGATGAGATATAATCACAATGATGAATTTGTAAAGGCAAGAATATGTTTCTTGAGATGAATATAATGCGGACGATGAATGAAGTGACGATTATCGAATTGAGGTTCCATGAACATTACAAAATATTGAAATGAACTTGAACTATTTAGGTGATGATGGTAGGTTTCAACAGTATCGGGCGATTGTGAATCAATATGCGAGTGCAGAAATCCAACTCTAGGGAGGAAGAAGTAAACCCGAGAGAATACAAAATGGATGTATTTTGGACCGTTTCGCTCAGATGGTTAGTTGGGTGAAAGACAACTGCGCCATGGGATATTTGCGCCAAAATGGTGAAATAGACAGATGCGCCAACCGTCTCACGACTCCATTTCACCATTTTGGAGCAATTGTCCTAGGGGCCCTTGTCATTCTCCCGTTGGACACATGGAGGAAGTGTCTCATTCCAGGAGAGGGCATCTAAAAATGCACTAAACATGCATCCAACACACACAAAGACTTCTCGTGATGAGACTTAGCCTCATTCTCTATGAACGAGAGAGTATACAGAGGTGAGAGAATCAGACAGACAAAGAGAATGAGAGAGTGTGGAAGAAGAAGAGAAGCAGACAGAAAGAGGATTCTCCATAATGTTGGAATACATAGTGAACACTTCCTTGTAGGATACTGAGAACGGTGGTTGGTAGTTTGACTACTTTCTGGGTTATTTTTCACAAAGGATATATCTTCAAATATATCGGCGCATTGAAACATCACCCGCAAAGTAGTCAAGCTGCCATCATTCACCGTCATTTCGCTTTGTCCCAAAAAGGTTAGGAATTTTTAACGACCTTTAAATTGTGACAGCCTTGGAGATAAGACTCCTGTGTTTTGTTACTGATTGTGTATGGTATAATCGCCTAGTAACGGCTGTTAATTTTGAAATATCTCTTGGCTGAAAACAAGCGCGCAATGGAATTTCAATGGAGGCGCTAATAATAATAAGATAATGGAACTTTCAACTCAGGTTTTCATAACATATGAGACTATTTCGGATTAGAACTGTAGACATAGACACTTCGACATATTTTGGAAATGAATGCTAAGAACCACGAAGAAATCGTTGCATGTCAGCATCTTAGAACTTATAAAAATTATGAAACATATTCCAAAGCGCGAATTATAATAGGTATAATTTTACAGTTCAACTAGTACGCATAAAATTTATCGTTGCGTCGTAAATGCCCACAGATAACCACTATGGAGAAGATGGTAATAACTTTCTTTAATGAGATTTTTTTGTCACCAAGAAGAGACTGTTTGGAGAAGAGTATTAAAAGAGAAATGACTGGAAATAGAGTTGAGTCGTATTTCGAAGATATTTCACTATTAGTGCGCAAATGTTCGTGGAAGTCGCAGCTAATTCCAAGCAATAAGGCACAAAGCAAGGTTTCAAAAATGCGGCAGTATTATGCGAGACGTGAATTTCAAATTTGTCTTATCTCCATGGAACGATTATGTCTCCCATATAATAAATAACCGCTGCGCGGAGATTAGACGAATTACAATTGCATTAAAGACACTGATAGCGGCACCCGCTCTACATTGCTGAGACGAACGCTAAGAATGAGTTAGACGAAGAGGCCATCACGAGCCGTCGAATTTGCCAGTGACAAGAGGAATGACCTGGGGGTTCCCTCCGTCCACTCCAATCGGTCATAGCACCGCCAACCATTCCGTATGCATTCTTCCGCTGTGTCTGACCCCCGCCCCGCCCCGGTCTTAGTAGGAAAAGGGGGCGGAGCCATAGTTGATTGCTATGTGTTTCAGGGAATCCACAAATGATCGCCTTCTATTGTGAAGGAAGGGAGGGGCCCACGGAATTCGTGCTTATTTTTCAGCGGCATTATGTGAGGAAAGACAAAATGGGTTTGAAATAACAGAGCGTACAGACGATAATGCGACATCATTGACATAAATTAGGCCCATTCATTTTTGTAGAAGAAGAGGAGTGAATTGTATGTTTCAAGAATGTTTCAAGGAGTAGAGTATTTGTCCCAGCGCTTCCTCGAGTTCGTTCAGTTAGGAATAAGCAAAAAAATAAATGGCCTGAACAACATTCATTGCTTGAATTTCCTTATTTCTTAAAGGGACTGTCCGAGGCGCCGAGTATTGCAAACTGAAATGTCACTGTAGCTCCCTTTATTGAGCTTTTCTCTCGTTTTGAAGTGAAAACAGCCTAACAGAGAATATAGTTAGCACTTAGACCTAGGGACTCACACCACTATAAAAGCAAAAACAAAAATTTAATTTTCATTCGCAATTTGGCAAATTCATTTTCTACAGTGACCTTGTCAGTTTGCGATTCGGATCGGCGCCCTGGACAGCCCCTTTAAATAAGAGCTTCTATTTACATGTTAAAAACAAACTTTTGCTCTGTGATGCTATCGTAATATATCGTTGTTGAAACATATCCATAATCAAGAGCGGAGGAGAGACGAGCATACATAGCATACAAAAAGGAGAGAGACAGTCGGTCTAAAACGTAATTTTTAGAATGCATAATAATAGTTGCACTCCACATTTCTTTCGCATAAATTTAGAGAGAAAAGGAAAACGCCTTATGTGATTATGAGTATCTATCAAGGCCACTATGAAAGACGAAGAAAGTGTAGTTGTCATTACCAGTGCGAAAATTCAGCCATAAGAATAAAAATAATAAAATATTGTATTTACAATGCTCTGTCACTCTGAGTAAAAGTGCATGAATCGGCCAACAACAAGATCAAGGCCTTGCAAAACAAGTGATTCCATGTAGCAAGCTGACATTGAGTTTGACGACTACCGTGACGCACGTTGCAGAACTCGAGTGCATTCAGTGTAAGGAATGATTGCAGTAATCTAAGAAGAAAATGATAAAGGCCAATGGCAACTAGGAGAAGGACATATATGTCATGATGGTTAAATAGGCTCAAAACATCAGGAGACCAAAACGGTAATGGCTGTTATTTGGGTATATCGTCGAGATTCCGAATAAAGTATGCAGAATGCAAGCTATGAATTCATAGGAGTGCAGGTGCAAATGGATGAAAACACGCGCGAACGACAAGAACGCCATGGATATTTGCGTCATTAGTGTGAAATTGCGCGCAGCGCGAAGCGCTGCGCTGATTTGGTTTTACTTCCCCCTTACGCGGGCACCCCTTTTCGAGATCTCAGCTTCCAGAGCGAGTTGGAACTCGTGAAAGCCATCAAAAAATAAAGCAGAAAATTAGCTTTCGAATGATGGGTCTGCCTGTCCGGTAAGATGCCTGTGAACGGAAATATGACTAAAAATATGGCCGATTTGCAATGACCCTGGTTACCCCTTTTTTTTCGTCCGACAAAAAAGTTCAAAGCGGGGGCTGACGACAGAAATAAAAGAAGAATCGTTCTAGGGGTAGTTTTTCCTCCCCTCGCGATTAAGCCACACTTGCTGTTGATAAAGTTTCGATCTAACACGTGAAAAGCCGAGATGAAGCTTACTTTTGGCTCACAGCTATGTTTTAGAAAGGTTGTAGGTAAAATTCGACCTTCCTATCGGATTCCTGGGATCAAAAAACATATTCTCTCTTGGTTTCGTAATTTTTTTGTGAAATTCATAAAATAGAAGTAGAGGGTCTGCTAAAGATCTGCAAAAAATAATTGTCGAGTTGGGGGGTCGAACCACGGACCTTCCGCACATTACACCCGGCGCACAACCACTACGTCAAGCAGACGAGAGTTCTATGCCTCCTGAACAACATTGCGTTTGCGCGGTAAAGGGAACCTCCAAGAAAAGAATGAAATTCCTAAAACTTTGGCTGACGCGGAAAAGTGACTGATTTGGTAGAGAAAAGTGGAGACAAGAGAGAAATTCGAAAAGGTTGATTTGGTTTTTGATGCTCAATTGTGACAAATCACACGCTCGATCCAGTACGCAACTCCGAGAGGCTTTGCAATAGGGATTTTAAGCAGAATGTGCACGCTGAAACTCTCGAAACGGCTGTATATGACAGAGAGCGTGCGATTTGTCACAATTGAGCATCAAAAACCAAATCAACCTTTTCGAATTTCTCTCTTATCTCCACTTTTCTCTACCAAATCAGTCACTTTTCCGCGTCAGCCGAAGTTTTAGGAATGGACAGATGATAAGTGATAAATACGACAATAATGGCGCATCTACATATCCACCTCATCATGGGGCAAAGGCCCATGGTGCTCTTTATGGTTGGTAGCTTGACTATGTTTATCTTCAAATATATATTGTAGCCTTGAAGCTTCACCCATAAAGTAGTTAAACTGGCAACTAAAGTAATTGTTTTGTGTCGCTTCAAAACATATCTGAATGTCTCAATGTTTACAGGTGAAACGAATGATTAATGAGCCATGGAAGCAGATGGATGGATATGATACCATCGTCAAACAGAAACAAAAACTTGCGTGCGGCGACAACTAACAATTAGTCTCTCATGTGATAGAAAATCGTTCCGCGGAGATTCGACGAATGACAATTGGACTAAAGTTACTGATAGAGACACCCTGAATCGGCTCTCGAAGTACATTCCTTTTCTTCAACTCATCGTCGAGAGGTTGCCTATAATCAACGAGCGACAATCTCTCGATGACGAGTCAGAGAAAATGAATGTACTTCGAGCGCCGATTCGCGGTCTCTACATCGAACTATGTCAAACGAATACAATAAATCGCCGAAGAAACCGAAAATGTCAATTTCACATACATTTCGAGTGGTATCATAATGAGAATGAAACATATGGAAATTGTGAGATCGGCCCATCGAATGCGTGCCGAAAACTTCTTGAAAGATGTGAAAGATAGTAGATACCTATGCGTTGCCGAACAATATATTACTGAAAGAATTGAAGATTCAATGAAGTCCGAAAAGCTGCTTTACAAAAAATATTATCTAACATGTCCTATTGATGCAACGACCACATTAGAATCTTTAGATCTCACGAATGAGCGAGCAGGGAAATTAATGCTCTGTAGACTGCTCGAATCGAATCATGAAATACAATATTCATTCTCTAATTCATTTCGAGCTACTTTCTATCTATCAGCGACATAAGAGAGACGCTCGACAATTAATAGAAGTGCACTTTGTGATTCGAGGTCTCCAAAAATCTAATCGAAGAGTTCACTATAAGTATTATGATTCCGACACAAGAACTCCATAATTGTGAAATGGATAGTTGCGCCATGATAATGATGACATCGCACATTGTGGCTCAATGGTCATGACGCTCTGGTCCTTCATCCGCTGGCAACAATTATTGCCCAAGGAAACAGTATTTCAATCATCATCTGCTTCTTTTCTTTTGAGAACAAGAATAATAAAGCAATGATTTCACCCAAAAGCGTCTCTCAACTCCCGTCTCGGAGGTGGCCTTATAGAAGGGGGGGGGGGGGAGGAAAGGCGTAGGGTAAGGTTCATACGGCGGTGGTGGACCATTTGGGTGGCAAAGGGGCGACCTACGGGGTTGTAAGTGGGCCC
>JACMIF010002263.1:0-18780 GCA_014805445.1 Diplogasteroides magnus | reverse complement strand
GGCGGAAGCTATGCTCGGCTGAGAGCTGACAGCTCAAAACCCGTGGTGTGCTTGGTGCACGTGGTGCGATTTTGCTATTCTGTTAGCTGAATCGCCGTGTTGCTGTAGGCGAATCAAAGACAAACCACATTATATAATGCCAATTCTGGCTTTAAACTATCTGTCACAAGTTTACTCTACTGAATCGCAGCGTGTGTTCAGGCGAGAAAGGTAATTTCTCATTTATCTAATCTTCGAGGAGCGGTTTTATCTTTCATATGATAAACAACCGCTCCGAGGAAATTGGTCGAATGATGGTACTAATAGTAAGAGGAACTATGCTGTTCACATAGTTTTTGCGGCTAATCCGGGCGCCGCGCGGTCGAGATGAAAGGGCGAATCTGTCGCGCGGGAATGTGTTCTCTCCCAAACGATGTAAACGATCCTTATGGGATCGGTGACAGATGACAAGGAGATGAAGTGCTTCTTTGACATTTCAACGACTTTGACCGAAAATACCGACCTGACTCAGCACCAGACGAGCCATTCATCATAGCACACAATTAGCGGTTCGAACTCGGCAAATTTGTCGTCATTCTTCTCCAGAGAGCTGCTGTCTCTCCTCCTCAGAGAAAAGAATGCTGCGGAGAAGAATGACGACACAGACGTTTCGTCATTTGACCGACTGTAGCCATTAATCGTGGCACAGACACACAAACTATCAATCCATCTATGTCTGCAACAACAAAATCATGTCCGACAACTCCACATTCATCAATCCAAGCTGTTGCGAATGTTGAATGATTCAGCAAAAACAACCACAATGTGGCTGGTGAGCGAATGACCGAAAAGAGTGCATTTATCGGATTATCGCTACCATTTATCTCTTACTCCTGGAATAACGAAATCAAAAATTCTTTCTGATTAAAGTAGAGGTGGCATGTAACGTCTTTCCTACCACAATGATGGATGTCAAAATGCTGTCCTTTTTCGCATTGGTTTTCGATCTTGTTGTAAACACTGATCATAAAATATTAGAGACCCAAAAGGCGTTTTCTCAGCCATTCGTTCAATCTCTGTGTTGTCACGAAAATCTCTTTACGTCGTTTTCCTCAATTCCATCCCATTTCACTAATCTCGCAGCACAACGGCACTATTATGGGTTCGGAACGATTGCAATAACCCCCAGGCGTATGAGCGAAAAATCATCTCTCAAACGCGGTTATTTGTGTTTCACGGCCTCTGTATATTCCTTGGTCTGCTTTTTCACCAATGCAAACTTTCGAGAAGTATTTTTTTAAAACTTTACTAAAATTAAATCAAATTGATGTGCATTGCCCGTTATTCATAATGCTGATGCCATAATCACTCCAATTTCCCTCCTCCTCTTCTTTCCGGATCACAAATCCCCTGTTGTCATCTCTTGCTGTCATTCTTCGACTCATCATCCCTGTCACTCCTGTTAAGAGACCTTGCTACCCAGTCTGCCCATCACCAATTTGTCCATCTCCCTTCCTCTATCACACGACAGCATCCTGTCATCCATTGGGATGATCGAGATAATTTGACGCGCTCTCGTCGTCTGACCTCTCTCATCCTCCCCTTATCTCTCGTACCCTAGAGACAAGCGAAAGGAAGAGGTTCCAGACGAGCAGGCAAATGTAATAATAATGGGAATGTAGGTACGTTACGCAACAAATCTCTGCAGGTGTCCACAACATTTTTTCGCCTTTTTCTCTAGCCTCTCTCCAATTCAACAGTCTCTCGTATTTCGCTTTGTCTATACTCTCTCAAAATCATATGGTCTCTAACTTCAAAAAAAAGAAAAAGGACAGATGTCGCTCTTGTCATATAGGAAGCAGGTGCGGAGCACAAATCGCAAAAGATGGGCCCGCACTGATAGCAAATTGCATACCTGGCATTATTCTGCTCATTATGCACTCTCCCGCTAAGCAACCCTATCACTCGCTCGCGATTTTCGCCTCAGGATCACTAGAAGTTGACAAATTGCCAAGATTCTAATAAATAACCTTGTCATTATTCAAATTTTCGTGCCGAGAATCTTCCCAGACGATTCATCTTCCTACAGTCATCTCAATTAGCGGCGCACTTTCCTCTCTTTCCTTTTCTTTTTGGTCAACGAGATTCACTGTTCATTATGCTCCCATTCACGCGAACTCATACTGACAACTGCAGTGTGTTGTCCCTCTTCGTTAAGTGACCCTGTCACTTTTGTCTTGTCTTTTCGCGTCGGGATCCCCTGTCACTTCTGATTTCTGCCCTGTCGATGTCCCTTACCGCGTGGGGGACGAGATAGGAGACGGCAAGGGGGGAGGTTGCTGACTTTTGTGTCGGATTCACTTATTCGCTATTTTGCTGTGAGTATCATGTGTGTATCGCGGAAGATTCAAATGCTGAGTGATACTCATTACAAATGTTATCATTTTCGTAAATGGATTGTAACAAATCGTTCAATATTTTCCTCAAGAATAAGTTGTTAAATATAGCAATGTCTTTTTATAGCACGCATGTTTGAGCCTCCATACTCTATTTAAACCCCGCTTCTTTTATCAGGCAGGCATCTTGATCGTTTTCATCCAGATCTCTATTGTTTTTGCATTACTCGTTCATCTTGCCTACAAGCACCGCTCGAATACCATCTAATGCTGTTCTGCGCACCCTGTAACAAGTGATTCATCCATAATGATATAGGTGTTCTAAATCGGTAAATCTGTCGTCATTCTTCTTCGCAGAGCGGTGGTCCGTCGAGTGGAGAGGCAACTTAGCTCCGGAGAAGAATGACGACAAATTTACCGATTTAGAACCCCTAATTCATAATAGGGTTGACACCATCATTCAGATAGATTTTTTGGTCGAGCATTCTGATCTATTACATTCAGATATGTCTTGATTTTACATTCCCGTTTCCTAAAATTTGCACGAAGCTTCTAAACGAATAGTATTGCTGCTATACCCTCTATGGTTGACCGTTTGAATTCGAAATCAGTTATGTTTCACTGGTCGCTATACCTTGAAAGTAATCGCCTTCGTAAAGCACAATCGATCTCATACTCAAAGTGTCAACCATTGCCATTGCCCACCATTTTACTAACAGTAAGGATTCATTTGGGATATCAAAGGCATCTCTTCCATCCTCTTTTGTTCCTCCAGATCCTGATCCATCTCCTCTTCCTTCACTACTCCTTCTTTCCTCAAACTGAACTGACAGGGCACCAACATAACACATCCATCATCCATTCCTTGATTGAAATCTCCAACCCTGTCCGCTCAAATCGGGAACGCTTTTGATGGGCGATGAAAACGCTAAAACCACCTATCTATGCGAACCGTTTCGTGAATACGACCTCCGTTACGCTGTCATTCCGTGGTTTGCTGGCATATGCAGTCGGAACGGCATACGTGATAAATTTCTGAATGTTGTTAGCGTTAACTTCCATGAATTAAGTCCCTTCTCATATTTCAAACGGACTAGGAATGAGTCCGTAAAGCAAAATTATTTTTTTCTCTTTTGCTGTTTCCTCGAAGTTTCTTTCTGTTTCATGGCATTCATAAAACACTTTAGCGCGTGCAATATAGTGCGGAATAGGCAGTTTACACGAAAAATAAAACCTATAGTATTTCCTCTACTTTCAACGTACATACCTCTGTTCTTTGCTCCATCTACAAATAGAGTTTCACAGCATTCATTAAAGATCGCAATTCTTGTCGTCAAACGTTGTTTGCTTAAAAGGCTTGAATTTATGAAAAATTGATTTCCGGTCAATAAGTAATGTAATTAGGAGGTGCTTCCTCCATTGGAAAAGCTATTCCTGTATCCATTATCGAAAAAACATTCGGTCCCTTCTTCGATACAACTCTTTGGTTCAATGCCGCTCAAAAAAGTGATATTTGTTTCTTTGATCCTATTCAAGGCTCAGCCCCTGGACATCACCCGGATATCAAGTGGAAAATCACTATCGAGACCAATCTCGAACCTCAGATTGCCCAATTCATCTGTCAGGAGTGAAAGTGAGAACACGCCCCTTTGAATGAATGAACATGCCGCTCCCTTTGATAGGCCCAATTATAAATCAGAACATTTACCTTTATGCAACAGCTCATGCATATATTTGAATGATTTCATTGTCAGGTAATTCTGAGTCTGTTGCCAGCACTACTTCATTAAAGTCCCCAACCACTCTTGTTCGGTGGGTCCTTTCATGTCTCCTCAAGTCCCACTACCTGTCATTCAACTTCATTTGTTCCAATCCAACGAACCGATAACATCTACCTATTCCCCCGTTCTTCTTCCACTTGTCTCTTTTGATTATTCGCCTCATTTTATGGGAGCCATTGAGGAACTTTGAGAGATACCGCCTTTGAGTTATAACGTATGCGACATTTTCACTTGGAATTTGTGGTATAATTGTTAAAAACATTCACTTCAACTCTTCGGACTGTGCGAAAAAGTTTATCAATGTTGTATTCATTGTAGTCAAAGAACAATAGACCAGTTGTGAAGAATGTTGTTCAGATGAAAATTAGAAAAAAATGAAGTTTATTTTTCCTAGTTTTTTTCCCATCAGTCTATCTGTCGTATTTTCAGAATACTTGAAATATGTTTCATCCGCGATATTTAGCATCCACTCTATAGTTTTCTTCAATAAACAGCACTTGTCCGAGGAGTTTAAAAAACAACCCACTCAACTTGTAAGAGATTCCATAAGATCTCTGTACCTACTTATCTCTTCTGATTATATGTTCGGTCACTCAAAAGGCCCCATTGCCTCGTTTATTTCCTATTTTTCCCATCATTCCATCTGTTCGATCTCTCAGAATTCGTCTTTTAACGACCCCGTTGATGGCCGAGGCCATCATCATGTGCATGATGAGTACAAAAGACGATTGGTACGGACAGATCAAGAGAATTGAAATGGGCACTCCAACTTCTTGTCATTTCAATGACTAATTACAGACAATTACCCAAGAGAATGTGTTCCAAAATATCAGACACAGTAAAAACGGTAGAGCAGCGCAAAAGATGATTGGGACGGGCAGTTCAAAAACGGCACCGGACACATTCGGGTGAAATAGGCAGTAGAGATTGAAAAGACAACGCCACCCTCCAATTACATTGGCATACTGACAATAAGAACTGATGGAAAGCTTGTCGGACCGGTAGAGACGAACACATATCTAGGCTCCACCCTGATCTAGTTAAAATGATACGATAATATTTTTTCATTCGCATTGGCATCTGGTGATTTCCAATGTTTGAATAGGCTACGCATTGAATATTCATGTCTGATAAAGAACGCGAGCTTAATTATGGTTGAATGCGCACTTGCTCCGTAATAATTTCACCATTGTATAATAGCGCAAATGTCCATGGCGCGCTTGTTTTCACCCATTTATCTCCTATTTATCTGGCTGGCTGTCTGCATTCCTTTCATTTCTGTCCACAGACTTGGGCGAATGATGACAAATCGCCGTGACTCATTGCGATCCTGACGGTATTAGATTTCACCGTTACCGCGCATTTATCACCGATGTTGTGCAATTTTTGTCTGTGATCTACTGGAAACCCGTTTGCTATTTAAGCGCATCACTGTCTCTGCGTATTTTTCATTACAGTTTCGTTGCGTTGATGTAATATTGCCTTCTGATCCAGCTGGTGAATGAAAGATAAGAGCGCCATGGACGTTTGCGCCATAATGGTGAAATAGTCATAAACGCCATTAATTCTTCGATTCGAGTGCTTATTTCACCAGCACGGCGCAAATGTCTTTCACACCAAGATTGACCCCATTTCTGCAAATCACAACCATGGATTGTGATCAAATGCGCAGAAACATTGTGGTGCATAAATACATTTTGATGCGCGGTGACAGTTCCTCTGAATGACTTTGATGCTAAACTGAATCCCGTGAGCTCTTCCGCCTTTTCACCATGACAAGTGATCAACATTTTTCGTGTCCGCTTGACATCTCGAGATTGCGACTCTTGCTGACATTGGACGGGTTTAGTCGTCATTCTTGCAAAAAAGCCGCACGATCAGAAGGGACGGACGTTCTTTCGCTCTCGAAATGAAATGAGGCTAACGTACTTGAAATTCTCGTCAAATTTTTCTATCGCAATATTTATTCCCATACAACCCATTCGAGTTTATGTTTCACCACTCACATTTTGTAACTCATGCTACCGATGATCAATGGCAGTGTCCCTTATATGTTTCAAAAAATTATGTGCTCATTTACAGATATGTTTCAACACTCACACTTAAGCGCGTTCGTTCACAAACATCTATTAATCTTTCGCCCTCGATGATCTGAAAACAAATGAAAACTGCTTGTGATTTTGTAATTTGTCGAATCCAAAATGAACCTAATACAAAAATATTTCTGTCAAGTGGTCTCGATGGTTCATTTGTATTGACATTACGACTCGTTCACGCAAAAGTCGATACGACTATCTTATCAACGACTATACCGATTGCATTGGGTGGCCTGGCAGTGCCTTTATTGCATTCAAAATGCTTTATCTTCACAATTCCGCTTCGTTATTGGTCGTCCCATGGCCCTCACAATCTTTGTTTTAGTATTATCAGCCTAAATTTGTGCTAGATGGCCATAATTCATCCTCAAAATCAGCTTTATGTGCCACTGCTCATATTTAGATGTTACGATGCTGATTTAGTGGTTGCCTGCCTTTGTCTGTCTGCTGACAAATAATTCTACTACGCTGTTGCGATTTTTTCTATTGCGCGGTGTAGAATGATTTGACATCCTCGAGCAGAGATTTGAACTTTTTCTATTTAGCAATTGTATTTTACTATCAACCCCCTATCTTCCCGATCTCTGGTCGCGCTTGAGTAAACTCATTCCAATTCTCCTTGTCGCGCCTTCTCCTTTTCTGGTTGCGCAAGGCCACCCGCATAATCATAATCCTCTCGTCATCTGGAGTCTCTCTACTTCCCTTATCTCTAACCTTGACTGAGTATGGCTCGGGATGGAGGTTCGAGATAATCCCACCTTTGTTCCCAAAGTCTTCCGCATCTCATTATCCCGCGAGTGTTGCGGAGTCACACTTTGCGGGCAAAGGACAGACCGCCTCAAGTGTTGTGCTTTCTCAAGAGGAAATGATTTACTAGTGAGAAGTACGTGCCTAATCCGCAAGTCGTATCCATATTAACTACATTATCCTGTGGGCTGAGAGAATGCGATATTGAAGCCCTTGATGCAACCAAATTGAAATTTATTGGGCTGCGGATTGAAGCAAAATTTGAGTTTTAAATCCTTAATAGATAAAGGGCGACCCCATCGTGCACTGTCGATACTATCGACTGCACTAGTTATGTTCGGCCTGAAACATAGACCAAATAGCCAGACAAGAGATGTATATTCTACCTTTTTGAAATGCCAAATTCTAACTCTCCGATGAAAAACTAGTGAACGAATACACATTGAATGCACTTTTGTAGTAATTTTTACAACGATGTTGGTCATGTCTTCTTCTGCCATCATTTTCCCTTGGCTACAGTAACCTAATCATGATTTGGCTTGACCGCTGACTCTTTCACTCCATCTACATATATATCTGAGATTGGGAGTATAACATTGTTGAGTGTAACCTGATCAAAACTGCGCCCAGTCCGATAATGTCGCTGTTCCCACAGCTTGATATATCAGGGGATCCTGAGGCTTTGAGGATTTGCGCGAAATCATCTCACTCCCAGGACTATTTCATCGAAAGTGCCCATCGTTACTCTTTTCTTTCTTCGCCAGATGTGCGAAATGAGATACGAGAATTTGAAATGAGTCAAATGAAAAAGGTTTTTTGCACTCGGCGATGAATGACATTAGATTGGACACCATTCTAGGTACGAGCAACTCATTGTGACTAATTGCACTCTTAGGAACCAAGCCATTGCGTGAAACACATTCGAACGATCCTGAAGGCTAGTGAATAAAGTACCCCAAAATCACCTAGGTGCCGATTTTTCGCTTTGGATTTTTGAACCAAGACTTCTCTGCTTGCATTAAAATCTATTATATACTTAGAATATTTCGGCACATTTTACGCCCGAAGAATCGAATTCAATCGGTCATCCAACATAAATTCAATCAGTGAAACTTATTTGATTTTCGGAACGATTTCATTTCTCCAACTCCCATAGTGTTCGAATATGTTTGACGATAGTCATTTAGGTGCCTGGCAATTCAGCGTTTCAATTCAGCGCTCTTATTCTGGAGTAAATAAATTAATCAATTGTTCGCCCATTGAGAGGTCCATTAAGTCATTCGGCGAGATGATACTCGCTATCTAAAAGGGTGAATTCCCTATTGATGTGAAGTGCATCTCCCTTTGTATCCGTGTGCTTTCCTTTCAAGCCATGTCTATCAGTCCTCGCCGAAAGTATGGATGGTGTGAAGTTATCCAATCACTCATATACATTTCAAAGGCAAGAAGCGCCGACTTTGATATACAAACATCTGGTGTCAAGTTAGGTGTTGATGTTCTATCTCAAACATCTCCTTTTGCTCCTCTCATGCCCAAACAACATCAAAGGAAACGAAGCAATGCGCCGATTGCACTCATGCCTGTGGCGTGACATGGCTAATCAACCAACTACTCATAAAGAATCATATCAATATTATCAATTCCCCCATGTCTGGAACCCCTCTCTTCGTTCTGCTGCCTTTGTATAATCAGTATGGACATCAACAATTATAAATCACGTCCCCACTGGCAACTGATGACAACTTGTCTGGCACATTTCTCATTCTCACTTACGAACTTCGATATTTTGCCCAATTACTGTTGTCACTAAAGAAGTCAATATGGATTCCCTTTGGCTATCCATGCCCCTCACTTGGCTGCCTTCTCATCCCCATCCCGGGCATATTCCCATTCACCCACTTAGCACCACCGCTCTATAGAAAGGAGAGAGCGGAGAGACTCGAGGGGGTTAGACACTGCCCCTGGTATCGCCTCACTCGCCTCGCCTCCATTCACAGTACATAAGCACACGTGCGAGGCCTCACTCCCATCCTTTTTGTATCACTCCGCCCTATGTGTTCATTAGTCCATTCTGTCTACGCCGGGCAGTCATGCCACGCTCTCATTCTTTATTACGATCAGTCTCACTGTTCACTCCTTTTTCCACCCTGGTTGTAAAATGCCAGAGGAATCGCTGTTTCATAAGAGTAACTTGAAACGGAAGTTAAGTGCCTTCACAAATTCATGCTAATCTTCATCGGATATTGTCTCTAAGCATTAAAACTTCTTCGTAGCTACATAGATTCTTGTTGTGAACAATAGGATGGTCATGTTCGATGATATATTAACAGCCGGTTCATTTCTCGCCTTCCTATTCTCTTCAGAGTGATTGCTATACAGGTGAAAGACGACCGTTCGGAATAGAATAATGAGGCTAGGCTAGAAATGAGCCGGCTGTCAGTATATCATCGAACATTCCCACCCTAGTGATCAAGCGCTTATCAGTGCACTTTTACATTGATTTGTGTTCCTGAGAGGAAGAGATAGTGTGTTTGTGAATAGCGTCGCTTCTCCCACTCCCCCTTCCCTTTACTTAGCTGAACATTCAACTTTCTATTCATGGTTCACAGGTGTCAGTCTGCGGTCCCATACCCGGTCTCTTCCTCTCATTGAAAGGCGACATCCCCGTTTCAAACCCCCTTCGCAGTTCCCTTTTCAGACTGTCCCCATAAGACACGGGCGCTTCTGCCAAGTCAACTATCTTTTGTCGCAAATGACAACTTAGGTCAATTTGAGCGACAATTTTTACGGAGTGCGAAGGCTGAGGAATAGGGCAGATTTTTAGCCATAGCCATTCATCTTACACTTGGCAATTCTCACTCCGCTTTCTTTACGATTTTATAGCTCATTCTGTTGAAAGTTCGGATGAAAGAACTTGAAACCTCTCATTCAGGGCTCTCTTATGAAAGCAATTAGTGCATTTGTAATTCGTCTATCCTCCACGGAGCGGTTATCTATAGCATGAACAGATAACCGATCAGCGGAGATTATACGAATGACAAATGTACTAATTGTTTTGATTAGAGAGCCCTACTCTCATGCCATTAACCATAAATTAGACAGAATCTTGGTCCAATATCAAACAGGAAAAATTTCCGCCTCTCATCTTCCCAACAAAGAACTCCTCAATATGAACGCTTGACTGATCCCGCCGACCCTCTTTCCTCCCCGTATCCCCCTCCAATCTGCATACCAAACCAGGCTCAAATACGTTTCTTTCGTGACTCAAAACCTCTTTCTCCTCATCTTTTCATTTATTTCTGAAGGGTTGATTGAATATGTTTCACGTGATCGTGAAATGTCGAATTTGATATTGATAGCGCTCAAGCGATGATGCGCCCTGCCGTTTACTAAACAGTATTCAATCAGTAATCTGCGACGAACCAGATCGCGTGAATTGATGGCGCATTTCTCATTTCATTGTTTCAGCACAAATATCAACGGCGCAGCCTCAACCTCTCCAACTCGTCATTCTTTCCTGTCCTTAATGGTTGATTGATACAATCTGGGGGCTGTTTGTCATTGTCCATCAATGCATGTCAGTGTCACTCTCTCAATCCCCCCCCCACTCTACACCGGCCAGAGTACTTATGTCTAAGATGAAGTCGTTTGCTCTATCATCTATCTTTTGAGTATTCCTACTATGGTTGATAATTTGACTACTCTATGCGTCATATTTCACAGAAGGATAATCTCCAAATATATGGTAGCATTGAAATATATCCCATAAAGGAGTCAAACTTCCAGCCATATTAAGCTGTCCATTTCAGTCATCCTTCCCTCGAGAGAGTCTTCTTACTGTCGAAAGTCATTTTGTGAGATCCCCTTGCTCCGAATAGAGTTTGATGTATTATAAGATGTGACTCGATTGAGCTGTCCACTTCACTCATTCAGTCATCCGTCCTCTTTCCAAAGTCGTCTCTTCTTCTCCGGGTGATTGATACAATTATTGCCTTGTCACCTGCATGTTCAACCGCATCAATCTCTCTTCTGAGGCTGTGACAAGACCTCTCGTCTCTTTCTTTTCCTTATTCCTTCTCTCCTTCCTTACCAAGGGGTTCACATATAAATAGCAGAAAAAGTTTTAATTGAAAATACGCAGAAAATATAGCCCATTGAGGGTTTCAAACCGTTAAACACTGTCCCGACTTCCTAAGGGGCATTCCCTTTTCTTCTCCTCCCTCCCAACCCTCCTTCCTGTGGCGCGTCTCTCCTTTTGATATATGAGAAGGCGCGCGGTTCTGATCTTTCTGTCATCTCCACTTTGAGAATCCATTCATCGAGTCTTCATCTATCTATCGAGAAGTTATTCCGATGGCAGTTCTGATATTCGTGGTTTCTTCATTTTTCATCCATAATTTTTACAGTCCTTGTGAATAAAAAAGTAGCTTTCATTTTATTTGAACAGTGAAACATAACCCATAAAGTAGTCACAATGCCAACCATACTCTCTATCCATCAACGCTCTATTCATATTTTCCCCATTTGTCCATAGTTTATGACAAATATATTTTGTCGCTCTTATATGTCTCGTGAGACCAGTCGAAAAATAGCACTATTCTGGACGTTCTCCGATCGGAAACACGAAAATGCCCAATGAGGATCCCTTTATTGGTACATTTTTGTGTCTGCCTCGTACTATTTACGCCGAAGCCACGTCTTCTTTTCAATATGATGACTTGGCATTTTGTTGTCAATCTTCTTGTCAGAGTATTGACGGATTGAATCACAATCTTTGCAGACGGTTTAGTTCAAACTTTCATTCACCCTTTCTCCCTCTTTTTCTGTCGGCTGTCATGAGAGATTCCATCGCTTTCGCGTCAAAGTCAGTGTTAGACAGACCGCCAATCACGATTTCCTGACGTGTTCCACCCCTGTTATCGTTAACGCGCCCCATTTTCCGACCCAACCCTACTGCCTGCCCTTGTCTCTCTAGCCGACTACAGTACACCTGGTGGTGCCAGGATACGTCGGATGTGTCAATCTTCTTACATTCCCCCTCGTCAGAAGCTTATCGTGACAACAAAGTGCCAAATGCGAAGTGATTGAAGTCATATAAGGGCTGTGCTTCAAGAGTAGACAGTACTGTCCCGGCTCGAATAAGTTTCACAGCCGAGTCGGCGCTCTGCCCCGTCATGAATAGGTTTCACTTTTGCATTCGGATTCCTTTCCTTTCAAGTCTTTTCTCCCAGGAGAGGTTCAACGAATGCAATTTCCCTCTCTCCTTCCTATTTTAATCGCTCAAATGGTATACGACTTTGTTCTCCTATGTCGTTCCATCTTTCCGCCCATTCAGTCTACCGTGCACTGCCTATCTTTATTACCATCACTCCTGTCGCGACTGTTTTTATCCATCTACCGTAACCTTCAGCCTGTTTTGAAGCTTCATTGACCATGCTTTCGTTGGTGGTATTTCCCATACCGTAATCTTCGTTGAAATGCCAAGTATTTAGATTCAGGATGCTCGATCATCTGCCATCAGAGCTTCTGCAAAGGGTTATGGTCATGACCACTACTACGGATAAGCTCAGGTTTGTGAGTTGCAGACTTTTGCGAAAAAGTTGCTACCGAATCCATGCTCTTGTGATCTGGTTATCGATCGATTGTCTACCGTAACCTTCAGGTCTCGCCAAATCTCCAAGCGGGTCAGGGACGTCGTGGACGCGTCGAGACTCGCACAGAAGCGTCCGGATGAAATCACGTATGTAATGTTTTTGAAAACGCGTAAAGGCATACCATTATTGAACGGGCAACACGCCAGACTTTATGTAGTCGGTGAAACATAGCTCATGTGTATTTTTATTAGAGCAATTGAGAGAAAATGGTCTAATGGGCATTTGAGATATCATTTAAACATACACGCGCTTCTATTACAACTTGACCCTACCGAATGCAAAAGCAGAATTGAGGAACAAAGAAAGCTCTAGTCTTTATTGGTGCCTTCAAACATATCACGTTATTACGTATGCTAGCTGAACTGTTGCTCTTGACTATTTATCTCACAGTTGAAACATATTTCGTAACAACGAAATAGCACGTAAAATGAGAGGCCAGGGTGGCATCCAGGTGTCCGATGCGTACTAGGAATAATAGTTCAGATAGGATGTATAATACATCCCTAGTGTGACCAAAAAATATGCGATCGTTAGCATTTTCTTCCTGTTATTGTTGAGTGGGTTGGGTGATCAGATTAAATGAAATAACATGTATATTTCCATATTTTCAGCATTTCCGTTAAGCTCGCGAGTCCCCGCAAGCTTGGCCGCCTTCGCCTCGGATTCCCCAATGATGCCCCAGAGAAGAAGCGACTGGCCTTCCGCATCAAGAAGAGGAAGATCAAAAGAGACGAGGAGGACGAGGTAATTCCCGCCAAAATTCAAATTCAAAAACTGGCGGGAATTACAGGTCGACGCCGATGAAGTCCTCAACTCCCCATCGTCGTCTCAACAACACTCTCAACTTGAAAAGCAGGAATCTGAAGAGTCGTATCCAGTCTTGGAGAGCCTTCTCAATGGAGTGAGTACGAATTTTTCGTTCCAGTTATTGTTTGTTCCGCCCACTAACGAACTTCCACTCTTTAGTGTCTATTCGGACAGCGACTTTCGCTGGTTGGAGTGCACTTGAGTGAGGAATTCGTCAAGACACTCGGGAGGCGGCCAAGGGATCTCAAAGTGAGTAATTTATCATTCCCATTTTTCGCAAATTCCTAATATTTCGCTATTTCCAGGGAATCGAGCAAATATCGCTGAATCTATGCACGATTCCGGACAATGCGGAGTTTACACAGGTGCAAATATTCCGTTCCGCTAAATTGAGACGTTGACGAACTGTTTTAGGAATTCGCGCACTTCCTCTCCCTAACATCCGCGACCGTGCTGCTCATCGAGTATTGTAACATCGCGCATGACTCGATCACCGACGAGGTACGGTATTTTGTCTTACAACGACTGTTCGGGATATGGTAGGATGACAAATTTCGGGGGATCAGTCCACGTCTCATGTCTGATTTTATGTCATGATAGGACATTTCACTCAAACGTGTGTTTGACACGTTGAGTAGTTTGTGAGATACGACAGATGGATTGGCACTTTCCCTTGCTCATCACCTGTCAGAAATCGTCACGATGACTAACGGTTTTTCACTCCATGCATTCAAAGGATATTTGCGCCGTAATGGTGAAATGGACACTTGACGCACGAATAGTAGTGGATGGTGTATTTACAATTTCACCGTTAAGGCGTAAATGTCCTTGTTGTCGTTCTTCAGTATTGACATTCCTTCATTCTTCCCAACCCTCTTCTCATCACCTGTCAGATACTTAGAGATAGTCGTGCTGTGACATTATTTGCCTCTCGACTAGACACAGAATTGTGTGTGGGGGAGTGAAATATTGTCCTGGGTACAAAAGATTAGCAGAAAAATAGAGACACTTGCTTGACGACAGATTAGAATGTGAAATCTCAATTCACAAGGCATATTGTTAGCTCTATTTATTTCCGAAAAAATAGAAAGATATGCAACACCATGCTCACTAAAACGTTTTTACCAAGGAAAAGTTTTTACTTACTTCTTTGCTGACGTCGCCGAAAAAATATCTCATTGATTTCGAATGTTTTGCAATCTGTCTCCATGATCCAGCTTTTTGGTAATGCAAACGTAAACTAGCTGCAGCCCCTTCTGTTTTAAGTACAGCTTAACAGCAGGACGTACCCTTTGATACAAACAACGAGTTCAAAGCATGATTGACACGTTTACGGGCGTCGAAATGTCGTCTCCTCCTAAAAAGTTTAAGGCGCCTGAAACTGAGACGAATCTTGAAATCAAATCATCTAGGGGTTCCTAAAGGGAAATTCTCTTGGCATCGTGCCAAATGGTCTTATCACGAAAGACAATTTCAGGTGTTCCATGCCCTGCCGCACCTGCAGAAGGTGTCTATTCGCGATAGGGGAGTGGCTGAGCGGCTGCCGGAAGTTACCGACCGCACCATTGACTTGTGAGTGGGTTACGGTAGTTAGATTAGGCTACGGTCCTGAGATTACTGTAGCTCATTGGGTCAAACTTGTTTCTTTTCAGCTGGGCGAGGAACGGACCACCAGCTGAGATCGACATGGCGCAGACGGCAACCAGCATTACGTTGTCTGGGATTGTGACACTGTTCCAGGTACGGTAGTTCAATTAGTCCAAACGTATGCGTATCAAATGGGTCGACAGCTAGACCAACTGTAATATTGACCGAATAAGGTACTAGTTCAACGGGTAAAAATTACGATTTACAGGAGACGATCGACAGGCACCTTTCATGCAAAAGAACGTTCAACTGGAACTTTGGAGTGTTGACTGCCTCAAACAAAGAACAGCTTATAAAGCTGTTTGAGATCAGAAAGGTGAGAGGAGGAGCCCGGTGAAGTTATGGTTTCAATGAGGAAAGATACTCAATCACAGTTCACATGATCGTTCAACAATCTCATATGTAGATCAAGGCTGGCTGGGCAATATCACAATATTATCAAAGATGTTCTATTATGCATATGTTTCACCTCTTTTATAAGTTCCGATGATCTATTCCTCTAGCAATCTCGTTAAGGGAAGTTGATATTTTTCAGACTCAAGTTACCATGCAGTGTCACGAGGCCGAAGGTGGAGCGCAGCTAATTATTGTGAGCACTTTATTATCTTTTAGTGCTTGAATTCTGCAGTAATTGCCTTTTACATTCGATACTTACTAGCGTTTCTAAAACGGTAATTTTATGCGAGAAAGTGCATTTCTCATTCGTCTAATCTCCGTGTAGCGGATGTCTCCCTCAGGTGATAGACAACTGCTCCGAGGAAATTAGACGAATGAGAAATGCATAAAATTACCGTTTTAGAATCCCTGATACTTACCTGTGGTATTCGTCTGATATGGGAAAATTTACCAACATTTTATTCCTATTATAAAATGTTTAGTAATTACTTACTGAAATTTGTATTGCTTGCTTACTTTTGCTTTATGTAGGCCTGATAATTTCAGCTGCACCATCCATGCGTCATGGCGTCGTTCTGCGTTGCTGCAGAGGAGTCGGTCTAACATTCGCTCACTTATTTATCGAACCCATCATCCCTTCCAATCCGTTCAATACGGTTTCGTCAACATTTCGAGCCATTTATTACAAAATAGACATTTATCTTTTCTTCCTCCAAAACAGATGTTCTCGTCCCCATTCATACTCATTTCGATCTCTAATAAAATTGTGTCATATGAAAGATAATCACATGTTCTGATCATTCTAATTTCGAATTGAACGGGTTACAAAGTATAGAATAAAGTAATGATCGTTAGCTGCGAAATAACTGCTACGGAATAAATTAACTTCGAATAATTCATTCATTCCTCTTCTCGTTTCAAAACTCCGTTGAAACAACTACGCATGGTATGTAGGTGTCATGGTTGCCTGCCTGTTGTAAATATAGATACTTTTTCCTCTATCTCGGAAGTGGTACTAAGCGCACAACTGCTGTTCGCATCAGTTTTTGCCGCTAATCCGCACGCGGTCGATATGAAAGGGCAAATCTGTCGCGCGGGAATGCGTTCTCTCCCAAAGGATGTAAACGATCCATATGGAATGAGTGACAGATGACTGGAGATGAAGTGCTTTCCCGGTGACATTTCAACGACTTTGACAGAAAAGACCGACAAGACTCAGCCAATCATCATTGAATGCACTAACGATTCGAATTAGGTAAATATTTGTCCTTTTTTTTAGTCATTCTGCCAACCTTGTAAGGAAGTGCAAGTGGGCAAAACGCAAAACTTTTCTGGAGGTATGGGGAATCGAACCCCAGACTTCTCGCATGCAAAGCGAGCGCTCTACCCCTGAGCTATACCCCCTCATGACTTTATCTCTCTATCGGTTCCTGTCCAGTCTAGCAAGCCATCCTCGACCATGGCAGTAAAAAAATAATGGATGGACGAATCATTGACAGAGCATCCGCCAAAGCAGCAACGTTTCCTCACCAGCTGCACTCCTATCAAATCAATGTTCGTGATTTGATTATTCAGATAGATAAAAGCGATAATTTCGGTCATTTCGGAGATTTACACATCCTGCGATATTAAAAAAAACTTTTTCTTGCCTTGTAGGAAAGATTGTCATAGCCTTCACCCAAGTTCATAATTATTATAGATGTTCGGACCATTTTATTAGTGTAATGACTAGGTTTTCTAAATCAGTATTAAAGTGCATTTCTCATTCGTCTGATTTCCTCGGAGCAGTTGTCTCTACGTTTGATAGACAACCGCTGCGAGTGTATTAGCCGAATGAAAAGTGCTAAATTAAAGGAGCCGTAAAGGGAGATTTATTTGCATGCACTTTTGGGTATCAGTCTCTCCAATTCCCCCACTTTCCCGTCGTCACAGCGGTCTACTCTGACTACGAGAGAGTAAGGGAATTGGAGAGACTGACACCCAAAAGTGCATGCAAATAAATCTCCCTTTACGGCTTCTTTAAATTTTTAAAATCCTATATCTATCTGTTCGCTTTGTGCTCGTCTCTTAACGGAGAGCGACGACCGGGTAGAGGAGCATGCGCTGATTTGATTTTACTTCACCCCACGAATGCACCTCTTTTCGAGGTCTCATCTTCCAGGTAGAGTTGGAAGTCCGCACGTACATGAAAAATGGAGCAGAACATCTGCTTTCGATTAGATGACTTTTCTGCTAACTTGCTAAACAAATTTATTTTATTGGACGGGAACGAAGTGAACGAACAATCAAAGCAAAACGTACACGTGAGATAAGCTGCAAATATGGATGAAATGATGGAAATGATGGGTGACGTATAGGGTGTCGCTAATGGGACGTTTTTGACAGCCGTTCATTTCTAGCCGTCTAATTTCATTCCTAGCGGTTGTCTCACACATGACGACGGAGACGACAGCTAGGAATGAAATTAGACGGTCTGAAATGAACGGCTGTCAATAACATCCCATTAGCGACACTCTAGTGAAGAAAGTTCGAAAACATTACTGTTGCTATGCAAGTTACGATGAATGGATGAATGGGGAATAAAACGAGTCGAACAACGGATGAGACCCATTACGGCGCTTTACCTAGTCCATGGCACAGTTGCATCCTCACATTTACAAATGTGAATGTATTTTGTGAATTAGAGTACATGTTAATTATATAAATTGTGGCTGGTAGGGTTGATGAGACCGTCTTGAAGAGATAAGTGAGCGAATGTTAGACCGACTCATCTGGAGCGACGCAGAACGACGCCATGATGCATGGGTGGTGAAGCTGAAATTATCAGGCGTGCATAAAGTAGAAGTAGGCAAGCAATACAAATTTCAGCAAGTAATTATTTAACAATTTATACTGGCAGTAAAATGTTGGAATTTTTTCGTATCGGCTGAATACTACAGGTAAGTATCGAATGCAAAAGAGAATTACTGCAAAATTTAAGCACAAGAAAGATAATAAAGTGCTCACAATAATTCGCCGCGCTCCATCTTCGGCCTCTTGACACTGTATGGTAACTTGTTTCTGAAAAATAGGCTCTTCCCTTTCTGCGATTGCTAGAGGAATAGATCATCGGAACTTATAAAAGAGGTGAAACATATGCATAATAGAACATCTTTGATAATATTGTGATATTGCCCAGCACAGCCGGTCAGAACGAAAGTGGGCGGGCAAAAAATGATCTCAAATGCTCTGGTAGGCACTCTAGCCTTTATTCAAATGCACGTGCCCCATACCTCTC
>JACMIF010002262.1:0-18781 GCA_014805445.1 Diplogasteroides magnus | reverse complement strand
TCATTTCTTCTCTGTCAAGCGACGGTCCGTCGATGTTTTCTCTCCATGGAAAGGTTGTTCATTGTACCCTTACACGTTGTTACTTCTTTCAGATATCGAGGAAATTCGCTCTAGTTGCTGTTTCCACGCTGAAGATATTGATAATATTTTATTCATTCTCTCTTCATTGATTTTATGGTTGTATTGTGGTTATTGTGCTATTTCCACTTTTATTCAAATGATCGTGCTGTGTGTCTAAAATGTAATTCCTTGTACAAGATGACAGATGAAGTTCCGCGTGATTAAACAGAGGTAGGTACAGAATAATACTATCTGCAGATGCATTTCGTTGAGAGGACGCTGTGTATTCCCTGCTCGTCATATTCTTGCGACTTCTTGGTTCATAATATTATGTTAAATATTTCATTCTCTATAAAATCAATAAATCGATAAATGATATCTTTTGACGTCGTGTACCACTATCACATTACACGAAGGAAGAAGCCGGCTCTCGATGACACTGCCAAGGAAACATGGCAAACAATGAAATACACGAAAGTATATTGCAATGCAGAAGAATTCACCTTCAAATTTTCAAATACAAATCTCAATTTGGCAATTTGCCAATAAAGTGGGCACAGAACGGTTGACATCGTACTTACAGTAAGACTAAAACATTCGCTTGCCAGAAAATGTATCACACACATGAAAAGGGCTGACCGGGAGGGTAAAATGGCATTTTGAAAAATGACACAAACTGACGCTCAATGTCATTTTCATTCTTACATTCGGAGTGTCATTTTGAAATGTGTCAGAAATTTTTTTGTGTGCATTATCGAGTTTATGAGATATGAAATTGATAAAATATTCACCTCGTTAGTTCACTGTCAATCACATCGAACTGCTTCATTGCGTCATCAGCGAGCTACAACAGAATCATACGGTCGACTGACTATTATTGTGGTAAACGGAGTTAAAAGTCAGCTTCTATATGTTGAGCGTGAACCCTATTCAAAATCAAGGCTAATGCTTAGAGAAGCGACGAAATAGCACTCAAATTTGAGAGTGCTCAGTCGTCAGCCAGATGGAGTATGTGTACTCGGTATATCAAGTTGGTTTTCCACAATAATACATATAGTAAGTACCCAATACTATGGGGGATAGACCCAAAAGAACGGCCCCATTATAGCACCCAGTAATCTGGGGGGTGGCCAAATTCTTCGTTCGAAACCCTAGCACTCACCTCCAGAATGTGATCCGCATGTCGTACTGTCTTGTCGGCAATCTGACGACAGGACTCCTGAACATACCATTATCGATTGATTATCAGTTATCGATTGAATGTCAATGACATTGCTCTCGAAACTTAAAGACTAGGGCTTCTATTTCGGTAGTAAAGTACGATTCTGATTCATATAATTTCCTCGGTGCGGTTGACTCTCCGTTCGAAAAACAACTGCGCCGAGTGGATCAGAAGAATGAGACTATGCTGCCAATTTACAAAGCATAGTAAAGGCGATGTTCAAACCTTGCATGCAACAGCGGCTTCTGCTAATTTTCTCGCCATTTCTCTCTTTGCAATAAGTTCACCGTCGTTGAGGACACGACACTCCGTCACCTGAATGAGTACGGTAGTCTCATGCACATTCCATTCGGGACCAATCAATATTTGGATGACTCACCATGTGGCCATTGTGATTGCGCAAGCCGCACATTGCACACATCGTCCGCTGGAAAAAAACATAATTAAAAAGCTCCTTTTAACGTTTGCGGAAAGTGAACAATAACAAACAATTCGAAATATCGTCGGTTGACATCTGACAGTTTCAAACTGTCACCAGCGACAGTGAAACTGTTTGATGGCAAACAAACAGTTTTTGACAGCTCTTTTTCTTCTATGTGTTGACCAAATCATATGAAGAAGTTGAGTATTTTGTCTTCATAGTGAATACATGAATCACACACTGAACTTTCACGAGGAAATAAAAGGATGACTCACAATCTCTCTGCACTCCGGATTCTTGCACGCAAAATAGATGGCGCCCTGAAAATGCATACAATCTGTTACCGTAACCTTGGTGAGGTCGACGTTGATAGAAGATACTCACATCAATGGAGACACTGCACTCCTGGCAGATACATCCAATGGGAAGAGCCTTCGTGGATGCCTTCACTTTCTCAATCAGATCTAAATGACACTCAGTTAACTATGAATGCCTAGCATTTTAAAGGAAGACACGCAGATGAAATAGTGGATATAGGCAATAGTTACTAGGGAACTCAAGAGTGAACATCGGTACTTGCCCCTTTATACGCTTTTGCAGTCATCAAACATTTGAGCACTTGATATTCATCGAAGGACGCGCATGCTTTGAATAGGACTAGTGAACATATTGATGGTCTTATTGATTTTTAGTAGGTTTAAATTGTCCGCGCAGAATGCTTGTACGGCAAATTCGAATGCCAAATTCGATATGAATCACATACTATTTAGATAGTGCAAAAAAACATATCACAGTATGCACTACACACCACCTACAATGTGATTCACTCTCTCCACTTTGAACTTTCGTTTGTTACTATGATCTGACCTTGTAGTTTGTAATTAACTGGTAGTCCATTGTTGGGAATGGTCGTGACTTGTCTGCACTCGGGACACGAGACCTTCTGCAATGTGATTAGTATTCATGTAAACAGACCTGAAAGCCAGTCTCTATATGATGAGCGTGAAACATATTCCAAATCATGGATAATGGCCGGAACAACGACGAAATAGCAGCGACAGAGAGAGAGAGAGCGTAGGAAGAAATTGAGAGAGGATTCGTTTTCAGTATATCAGTTCAGTTTATATGAATAATATATAGAACAAGCATTGAAGAATGAGATACAAGAAAAGACCGTACCTGTTGAGGTCTCCTTCCGTACTGCATGGGAGCCATGCCTTAATTTCACCAATATTATTATGATACTTTGTCTGAGGCCTCGTTTCAAACATATATCACAAAATACAAACCTCCTGCTCCTCCAACAGGTTGATACCCGTGCATACGAATGCCTCCCATGTATTGTATTCCTCCCTGCAATGATATTTATATTTTACTGCGGTTGGCAGTTTGTATGCGAAATCAGTTGTTTTTCGCTGGCCCAATATATTATACCAAAGTATTAATGCTTCCGTGTAACTGATCTCGCACCCTAGCTGCCAACCATATTCGGGTTCTGCCACATCTATTCTACAATAATACCTGGCACAATAATTGTTACAAAGCACTTAAGTAAATATTGGGTTGCCTGTGACCATTCTCTATTGAACTCACCACTCTTGCTTGCATATCTCCTGGTCCTCGTCCTCCCATTGGTTGTGGAGGCCAGTTGTTCGGTCCATGGTGCATCATTATCCATGGTCCAGGATTGTTCTGCTGTGGCAATGGATTACACAAAGATACTTAGGATCGCAGTTGATCTATACTAAGGGTTCGAAAACGGTAATAAAGTGCATTTCTCATTCGTCTACTTTCCGCGCAGCAGTTGCCTCTACAAACGCTGGACAGATGCACCGAGTTGGATTACAGTAATGAAAAATGAATTATATTACCATTTTAGAACCCCTAATCTACACGTCAATTCACAGTTATTATGCATCCTAATTGAACTGTTGCTCTAGTATATTTATCTCCCAGTTGAAACATATTCCGCAGTAATGAAATAGGACGTAAAAATGAGAGACCAGGGTGGCATCCAGTTGTGAGACGCGTACTAGGAATAACAGTTCAGATAGGATGCATAATACATCACGATTAGGATAGGAATTTCAGCAAAAATACATTTCTCTCGTCTCGTCTAATTTCCACGTAGCGGCTGACTCTCTCTCATGTGATGGATAATCGCTCCGACGGAATTAGACGATAGAAAAATGCATTTGTGGTTGCTTTGCGTTCTCTAATCACGATCTTTCTCAGTGAATAAGTGAGAATTGTGAATTATTTTGGAACGATAGTATCATTTCTCATTGGTGAAGTCTTGGTGGAGTTGTTGTCTAGATAACCGTTTCGCGGAGATTAGACGAATGATAAACGCACTTTATTGCCGTTTTTGAAACCTTAATGCATCGTTTAACTTTAAGTAATGCTCACCATTTGTCTCTGCATATTTTGAAGGGCATGAGGAGGCATGGGCATTTGTTGAGGATATTGATGGGGCATCTGTTGGGGTGGTTGCTGCAAGAGGAAGAGGATGAGGGGAGAAGGGAAAGACTAGGGGTTGATGAGGAACAGCTAAGGAACGGACTCCAAGCAGAAGTGCACATTTTTGTTATCTAATGCCCTCGGAGCTGTTGTCTCTCACATATGATGGACAACCGTTCCGAGGGAATCAGACTACAGAAATGTGCACGTCTGCTTGGATTCCGTTGCCCGGTTACAATTTATGAAATATCAACTCGTCGATCATTTATTCACTGTTAAAAGCACAATTGTTAAGATACCAAGACTTGTTGCTGCTGCATCATTGGATTCTGTGGCATGACCTGTCCTTGCTGCTGAGGCTGCTGCAAATACAAGAATTATTTACACACACTATGAGCAATGAAAACTTTGGGCACCTTCAAATTACATTTTAATTTAAAAATATCACAGCAATAAATATTTTTTACCAGAATCGCTCTTGATACAGGTCTACAATGATACAATACAATGTCTGTTAGGCGAGCGCATTTAAAAAGTGTGAAAAACCCACTTGTACCATTTGTTGTTGGACTATTTGCTGTTGTGGCTGTGCTCCATTCACACCGTTACCTGCAAACATTCAGTTCTCCTAAGTGTTTCCTCTTCGGTGAAAGGGTACGGAGCCGACATATCCCAAATCTCACCCTGTGGCATTTGCTGCATTCTGTCCCCACCCGCCTGTCCTCCCCCCACTCCTCCATTCCTATCTGGCACACGAATCATCTGCTTAAAATGAACAGTTTGCCAGTTGCAATAATGGTGTAGTTGACGATTCGCCCACTACCGTAATCCACACCATAAATCAACGTACATGTGGTGGCTGGATGAATATGTTGTCGTTTCCCATAACGCCCAGCGGTACACCCATCACAGGTCCGAGCTGGTTGGCCTGCTGTGCCTGGTAACAAATCCGTATTTAAGGTGATATTGAAAGGCATTTAAATATATTTAATACAATCAGGTATTCATGGGTTGTAATCATGGTTATTGCAAATCAATTCACACGAACATTCAATCGGAAACGCACACAGGGTTAATTGACATTGAGATTTGATTATCCAAAGAAAACCGCATTCTTTCCTTGTCTCATCACAGAAAACATGCTCTGGAAAATCAGGTGAAGCAAAAACAACGCAATGAGAGATAGAGGGTTAGCACATTCCTCGACAATCTTGACCCCCTGTCTGACACACCGTACCTCATCATCTGCGATACGGTAGTTCTGTATAAGCCTATGAAGCACTGCCACAGCCCTGTCCCGCTGGTCCTCGTTTAGAAACAACGGTGGACGCCTGTATGATAGGTTACTGTCGTCAATCTACAGTAACCCGGAATCAGGGCTGCTGAGTACGGTAATCGTGCAATAACATGCCCATCAGGGATGTCGAGGCGCAGAGGGCGGTGGACTGGCATGTGAAGATTGTCGGGAGGTTGCTGAGTTGCCTGTGCAAAGATGAACAAAGAACTCTCATACAGTTTCCAGACGACAATTCCTCTTCACACACAAATTAAGTAATGGACGTGGGAAAATGGCAGACATTCGTGAATTTGACGTGCAAAGCATCGAAGTTAGGGCACACAGTGGGATTTTAGTTATAATTCCGTGTGAGACAAGACATGAATTCGTTCCCTTCAACATGGGATTACTGTAAGAGAACGTACGAGTCGGTTGATGCATGCCTCGCAGTATGTGTGGCCGCAGGTCAATTGTACCGGTCGATCGTATTGAGCAAGACACACTCCGCACTCCATCGCTTCCTGCAACGATAATCAGGTTACTGTAGAAGTATATTTTGCATTTATGATATTATAGGGATGGAATTGGATGTGCTGTGTTTTCGGTGCTCTCCGACAAGTTCCACTTTCACCAGCGATTTGGCCTAGTGAAAAACAGTCTTAAGGGGCGTCATCAACTACAAACGAGGACTAAATTCACATCGATTTTGCTGATTGACTAGTTGATTCTTTCTGCGGTGAATCTTAAAGCTGACCTCCAACTCTAAACTCGTAGCGTCTAAATACCTTTGAGAAGCGAAACGGTGATCTAATCCCCAATGAATGAACCTGAACGTAAGTTGAAGCCCAATGCCACAACGCAAAATGATTTCTCCGTGTTCTGATTTCTCGAAATGTTTACTTTCCCTTCTGCCTAATAAGAAATGCACAATCGAGCCACTGTTTGGGGGAATATACGGAATCGATATTCTGTTCCCACAGCATTCACATCCTATTTCCCTTTTCATAGCCGATGGAAAAGTATAAAAATCTCCCTATTCATTCTCTTCGTGCATCTGACTGAATATCGCATTGTTCAACAAACACAACGGCCCAAACAACTCATACACTTTTGTTGAAGTATTTACGTATACTTCAGTGAACTCAATACGGTAGGAAGGAAGCAGAAAAAGCGAATTACGTAAGTTCATTGTGGCGCTATTCGGGTTTCACGGTCAAAAATAATGGAAAAAATCCCGTTTTCGTGATGATGGGAGCAAACATGTAAGACTATTCTTAGATATTATTTTTAAATAAAAATACGAAGAAAAAGTAAGCGTTCCCACCTCAAATTCAAACTTGGGCATCTTTCTGTTCTTTCCTCGTGGTTTCGCCAGTTTCCTAATATTGACGTTGGCTCCTCGAACTCCTTCTTCACTGAATTCGCAAAGTTTGGGTTATTTTAATTTCTAAAATAAAACAACTAACAGATAGAGGTCCCCCGTATGACGCATACAATCAGCAATGCATCGTTAGTTGGGGGAAATCCTGACATTTATACAATGTTGTGAAATAACGCGAAACACAACTTCAGCGACAAAATTACATGCAATATCGAATCGGAGTCAAAGTGAGTGGCTTTCTGAATAAAGTCCGAGTGAATAATAAAATGGCCAACGCCATGGGAACATTCGTGAACGAAGTTGGGGAAGGGGAAACGTAAACTATCACAGAGAGAATTGAACAGGACAAGTGAAAGAGAGTGGAGGGGGAGGAGGTATCCGGATGGTTTGGAGAGAGAGAGAGGAGAGTGAATGGAGAGGAGAACAAACCACAGACAGTGTGGCTCTCTTATGCAGCTGGGGATGAATCAAGTTCATTCTCCCCCGCCATATCGATTGATTCCCATAACATGTGCCAAGTGCAATTATGAGAGAACGGAGCGTGATGAACGGAAATTAGCCGGGAGAGATGGAGAAATTTATGATGAAGAACACGTAGAGGAGGGGACTGAGAGGAAGTTGAATGGGGAGGGATGCATACGAAATTATATGCAATTGCACACATAGACAAGGGACATTTGGACAAAGAGAAGAAAGAGGAAGAGGAGAAATTGAGATCTACGCGATTACGTAGGGTAGATAAACGAATAGATATAAGATAATCGTCTTCTCTTCAATCCATCTTCGATAGTGGTCACATGTCAACACGTCATCAACTAGTAATGGGGACAATTGATCACTCTCATTGCATAATAATTAGGGGTTCAAAAACGGTAAATTTGTTGTCATTCTTCTCCGGAGCGCGGTTGTCTCACTCCATGATAGACGACCGCGCAGCGGAGAAGAATGACAACAAATTTACCGTTTTTGAACCCCTGACAATAACGAGGAGTTCGAAATGGGTAAACTTGTCGTCATTCTTAGCACGGTTAGCGCGCTATCGCGGCAACCGCACTACGGAGAAGAATGACGACAAATTTTCCCGATTTAGCACCCCTAGTATTTTAGTCTCGGCGGAAGATGATGAATGACAGTGTCGCATATGCAAAACAGAGCCAATTCGAGGGCACTCAAGCATTCTCTCAATGAATGAGGAGGACGAATGCCAAATGACGGCCACTGGGGAGAATCTCCCCCAATCTCTTTCATCGTCAGTTGAAGGGAGGAAACAAGGGAATTGGGGCCCATGGACCAACATCTGTCTTGGGTGGAAAACTGGTCCCGTCCAGCCCTTAGGGCATGCTAGGTTGAGGAAGGGATGTGAAGTATCTACAGAGAAGGTCACTGCATAAGAGATTGAATCAGGTTTGGTAATTGGAGGGTGGACTGGGAATGGAAAGGGCGAGAGTACTGGTATATGAGACACGTTATATTGATTGAGTGTCTGCATAGACCGGGGGGAGGAGAGGGACAGGACTATTTGCTTGGTCTGAGCCCCTGGGAAGATCCCATCTCAGAGTTATACCCACTACGATTACTCTCTCGGAGGGAACGCATTATGGAATTTCTAACCTCCTCAATCTCATCTGAGCGGTCGTCTCTCAATTCGATAGACGACGGAAGAGATTGGGGGATGTTAGAAGTTCCATTATTCCCAACTCTATCGTCTCTCAATGTGCATTGCTGTCAAATGACTCATGACAACTTGCTACTAATGGGTGTTCTAACTCGATATTTAAGAGTAATACTGTTTCAAATCGGTAGTAAAGTGCATTTCTCAACCTTCAAATTTACGCGGAGCGCTTGTCTCTGCGTTCGATAGACAATCGCTCCGAGTGGATTGAATGAATGAGAAATGCACTTCACTACCCGTTTCCAAACGCTATCGAATGCCTCATTAAAACTTCTCTGCCAAGCAAGACGAAATCATATAGATAAATACGCTGTAATAGCGTACAAATGTACGTGGAAGTGTTCTTGAAAGTCGGCGGGAGGTCAAAGGCGGAACTAGTCTGTACAGACAAACTATTAGAGGGACGAGAAGAGAGGAAAAGAGGAGAAAGAGAGGGCGAGGAATGAGAAAGAGCAACACAACAAGAGACTCCTCGACCTTGCCACCATTATTCACCCCCTCCCTCTTCGTTTACAATAGACAGAGTGAGTGTACACCGTCGGGGGCGGCGTTTCCAAATCCGCGGCCAGAATACGATAGCACACACAAAGTGCGCCCCAGACAAAAGGAATTCAGCGATAAACAAGAATTCCAAAGGAAACGCGTCAAGTCCAAACAATGAAATGCGACGTCAACAAAACAGGCGATATCTATTTTCTATCCAAAAAGTCATCAGTGATGTCATCACAATTTGTCCCTAGAGACTATTTTGGCTTTCGCGGCATTATTCTAACGCAAAGGGATTTTATCTATCGCAACGTTTTTATCGCAACGTTCCGACCTATTTACCACATCACTTCCTCTGATTCCTGTTCCTAACTTGTGAAATGCCGTGTATAGGGGGCAAAAGGCGGACAAACACTTAGTGAGAGGAAGAGGTGATGATTAGGGGTTCTAAATCAATAATTGAGTGCATTGCTCACTCGTCTAATCCACTCGGAGCGGTTGTCTTTCGCTCGTATAGAGGACCGCTCCGTGGAGAATAGAGGAATGAGAAACGCACTTTACTATTGATTTAGAAACCCTTGTGATGATGGCGTCTTCAATGTGGAATGGTTGGAACTGAGTGATAACCATTGAGATAATCATTGATGGACGAGAGACAAGGGAGAATTGAGAGATGGCAGAGACAGAAATCACTCCCTTTCCAGCTGATAGTTCACGCAAGATAAGAAGTGCCCGTTATTCATGGCACAGTGCCACCAAAGGTTGCGAGTGAGATAAGCAAGAATAGTACGTAGAGAGGCCGGCAGACCGAAGAGGGATTATGTATGCAGAGCTATAAAAGAGAGGATGCAGGGTGCTAATGCTGCATAAACATTAGGGGTTCTAATTCGGGAGTAGAGTGCATTCGTCTGTTGTCTGATTCAAGAGGAGCCGTTGTCTATTGCATGAATGAGACAACCGCTCATTGGGAAACAGACAAAAGACGAATGCACTCTACTCCCGATTTAGAAACCCTAATAAACATCGCTGCTTGGAAAGAACCCTGCTAATGTTGTGGATGCATTGCCAAAGAAAACAAATGGAAGTTTGTGTCTGAGTCAGTGTGCGAACGACCTTTTTCCCAGGAAACGGCCGAATCGGGTTAAAAACAAGCGATTGAGTCCCCAGTTGGGAACACCAGGAGGTGCTTTGTCTGGCGTGAATGATACGGGTCATAAACAACTGCTCTCTCTCAGAATAGACTAGAAGAGCAGTAATAAGGCGCCCCCAGTGCATATAATACACCAGACATTACTCACGCAATGAGATTAAGGCATCTCGTACACACAATGAATAGAGGAGCAGAAGGAAGGGAGATATTGAATGGGAATGAATATCAATAAGTGTTGGCAGAGTGAATCCCAAAGTGCACATTCCATCTGTCTGTATCCTCCATCGCGTGGTCTTGTCTATGCGCCAGACATGACCGGATTCATGAGTGCGAATAAGATACACCACGAAATGCTTGTTGGGATTCACTCTGCCAAGACTAATATCAATCGTCCTAGTACGGAAACGAAGAATGATGCCGAAAGGGAAAAATACACATTGGAAAAGAGCACTTACACGTTATGTTATCTTACAATGGAAGGAAACGTTGGCAATGAAACACGTGGTGTACATTTGAAAGTATCTCATACAACAAGGGCGTTATTGAAGGGAATATTTATGTCCAGAACGATTCATTGAATTGTATTTAATGAACGTGAAGGCGGTGGAATGAATCTTACAACATTCAAGGACTACACTCTGATCATTGGCCCTGCCATTCGTTTCATATTGGAGACAGATGAGGGATCGGATGAGGAGGTGGAGGTGTAAGAAGGGAATTGGAATGACAAACATCCAGGTTCATGGAAATGTTCTTTAAACGCACACACAGAAAAAAGTACTGCCTCACAGTTCAGTTTCAAACTGCCAATATTGACAGTTTTACTGCTAATATTGGTAGTTTGATACTGAATTGTGAGGGGAAATGGCGGTATTTTTCTGTGTGCAGTTGTTCATGTTGTAGGGCTCAAATCGCGAGATGTGGGTTTTCCGGCATAAATCATGTATCCTTAGTCATCATCGTCTAGCACATAAACAACGGAGAGGGGACACGAATGAAGGCATATATTCGTGTATTCCTACAATGTTGTTGTAGGAATACACGTGTCTGTCCGTATCGGTTCTCAATGTATGTCCGTAATTTAGCAGTATGTACCTATTATGCGGTCTTCATTCTCTCTTTGTTGCATGACTCATCCTGGTTGCCTGTCCAGATTGCGTAATGACCACAGCTCTCTGGTTGTGGGGGTGGAGGAGACCTCAGGAGAAGAAGAGAAGAGTTTTGTGTGATGAGAATGAAGATGAGAGAGAGGCTCAGAAGATGAGAGATGAGGAAAGAGAACAACGGATCACACGGGAATTCTCATCGATTGACACACACTTCATGCAGCCATGTCATGTCATCTGCAGACCCACTTGACTCATCTTTCCCGATTTCCAGGATTATCGATTAGATCATTACCGTAACTCGAGAGGAGGAGACCGTTGTGTAAACCATTACAACGGCCCCGCTGACGAAGTGTTGTGTTCTTTAACTGCTGCAGGATGTTTCTTCAGGACAACACCTGTCCGACGTTTACTAGTCCGCACCCACTAACTCCTCTTTCCATGATTATTGCCTACTTTTCGTGCGATAATATGGATGTTCCAAGTACCGTAATCTTATGTTACCGTAACTTATTCAGAGTTGTTACCAATCTCAAGTCGCAATGGAAGGCGGTGGAAGTGCTCCGAGACTTGAGGTGAGACTAAATATTCTCGGTTTTGATTAGAATTTGATAAGTTTCATATAATATTGAACATGGCATTTTGTACATTCTTGTTCTGCAAAATATATACTTGATTTGATGACGAACAGGACATATTGACTCCATCTCCCTTCCCCTCTTTCCAATCACCAAGTGCACTTTCGTGGTCGTTTGCATAAGCCTCCTCTAGTGCCGCCGTTCGCCGTTCCACTTTGGGTGATTGACAAACGGACTGCAGAGTCATTAGAGAGATAACTGAGCCTAGTCAGAGGAACGAGAGATCAATAGATCAATGGAGAGTACAGACAGAGTCTCTTCTAATGACCAATCTCCATCATTGAGCGATGATTCAGTCTTCCCCTCTCTTTCCTTCCCCCTTCGTGCTTTCATCATAGTGAACGATATTGCAGCTCTGCACACAACGTCTTCTTCATTGTTATTCCATTTCTTCTCCTATCTTTTCCTGATTCCTCAATTGTCATTCTTCTCATTTCTCCCATTTTTCGACATTATTTTGTCTGGCTTCTCCACGTCTTCAGAATCTAAAACTGTTGCATCTTTGACTTCCTTACAATTAGTTCGTCTCCTCATCAGAGACCGTGAATCGGCTCTCAGAGTACATTCCTTTTCTCTACTTCAGTGTCGAGCGGTTGTCTATAACCGATCTCAGCAATGAGTTAGAGAAAACGACTGTACCTCGAGAGCCGATTCACGGTATTTACTTCTCTTGCTTTCCAAGTCCAGCACTTTCCGTACAATATCAAACTCCTGCAGGGACAGTTCCCCTTGCAGAACACATCTCTTTTCATCTCCTTCCCCTCTCTTTTCTCTTCCCTTTTTCTCCCCCGATAGAGTGCAGAGTTGCCACGATTCCCTATCAATTGCAAGTAGCCACTCTCTCTTCTCCATTCTTCAATACCAGATGGTAGTGGAATGAACAGCCCCTAGGACTCTTCCCCTTGCACTAACCACCATTCATCCATTCATTCTGTTCTATGGACATTATGGCTGGCAGTTTGACTACTTTATTGATTACGTTTTAATGCCATTTGAAGAAATATAATCCATTAACTAGTCAAACTGCCAACAATAATGGATATAGGCCCATTCTTCTAACAAAGGACGAACTGCTCGTTACTGTCTGATTTCTATTAGGGCTTCTAAATCGGCAGTAAAGTGCACTTCTAATTCGTCTAATCCACTCGATGGAGCGATGGTCTATCGAAAGTAGAGGCAACGACTTCGTGGAAATTAGACGAATGAGAAATGCACTTTACCGATTTAGAAACCCTAATATCTATGTCTTTGATTTCCCTGCATAGCTTTCTATTCTGCGTACAATTTAGTGCACATAATGGATGCCAGGGGGTTCCATTCGTGGTTTCTATGGACAACCTTTGCACGGTAGATACTTCCATCTAAAGTGAACGGTTTCCTTTCATAACTTCCTACTGAAAGATTATGATGCGTGAAAGAGAGCTGCGTATGGGGGAAAGAAGAGAGAAGAGGAGGAATTGAAATAGTTCCCTCATCATCCATTGAACTCTCTTCTGTGGCATCACATTACGCGCGTGTATTTCAGCATTTTCTCGCTATCACAGTAGGACGTTGACTCGTACACTGATGTTTCCGTTGCAAAATCTGTTACTCTAACGGAAAGTAGTGGTTTGACTTGTACGAACCCTTTCACGATCACTCTCTCTCTTGAATTATCTAGTAGATAGTATCTATCAACTGCTTCCAATTTTTTATTTCCCCTGTTGCGACTGTTCAATTCGTAGCTTGTTTCTATGCTGAAAGAGTACAGCCACTGAGCAATCGGAGACTAAAAGAGAGGAGAAGAAGAGGGAGAGGAGAGGAGAAGAGTAATTGGAGAAAGAACAGCTCTCCCCTCTCTGAGACTGATTGGCAGCCTTTGAACCACCATTCAGTCCGAACAAAGAACGGACAAAATCTGCCCCCACATTTTACAGGAAGTGGGGGTTGGAGTGTGAATTAGGGTTTAAAAATCAGTAGTTGTAAAGGCATTTACCATTCGTCTCTACGTTCGATAGACTACCGATTCGAGTGGATTATACGAATGAGAAATGGGCTTTACTACCGATTTTGAAACTCTTGTGTGAATAGAAGGAATGATTCATGTAATGAATCATCCGATCAGATATCAGCCATTGCGACAGATCGTTCTGATAATATCTTACACTGATGATGATTGTGATAGAAGTGTTCTCCTGTACACTTTCGTAGGGATCGTCTTTCGTCTGTGTCCTCATCCTACCGGTCGTCTATGATCAGCGAGAGATAATGATTCACCGATGCGCATGGTCGAATAGCGTTCCATAAGTCGTTCCCTACACTTTAGTGCTACAACAAGTGATCATTCATCATGTTTCACGATCAGTCTTCTTGGTTTGCTAACGAATGAATAATCCTCTTCGGCGGCTTGCTGCTTTTTGTGAAGGCGAATGATTATTCATTGTCCTTTCCCATAAGTTGTCATGTCAAAAGAGATTCACGTCCATGGAAACGAATCACTGAATAAATAGAGCTCGACTGCAACGCCCTTATGGATGATACTTGTCCTAAAACGGTAATTTTAGCATTTCTCATTCGTCTAGTCTCCGAGAAGCGGTTGTCTATCATATGTGAGAGGTAACAGCTCCTAGGATTTTTCTAACAAATGGTGAATGCATCAAATTATCGTTTTGGAGGCCCTAATGGACACTGTAGTGGTCAGTATGCATCACATTTCTGTAAATAAGTGCATCATTTGTCGTCTCTACTCTTGGGCGGTTGTCTATCACTATCAGGGGAACCGCTCACCGCAGGGGAGAGACGACAAATGATGCACTCGTTTTCCGAATTGCCATGCCGAGTGGTCAGTGACTGCACTCTTCATTCGAAATGCATTGCATGCAGATGAGTCTTCTTGTTCCTTCTTCTCTCTTCTTTCTTCTTCTTTGATCCATTGACTACCAATGAAACAATTCTCCTTCTTTCTCCTTGTCGTATAAACGCTGAAGAGCACCCTGTTTCATTTCAGTAATGTTAAATTATTGTAGAATGCCTATCCCATTGATTTCTTTGTTAGCTCGGGTATCAACGATAATTGAGTCTTCTCTTAACTAAAATTAGTATTTATAGTTAGACGATCGCTGAATTGTTCACTTCAGCTTGACTCTTCAACAATGGAAGTCGACCAGAAACTCGAGACAATCTCAAAGGAAATCGTCGACAGCATTCTGCCCCCGGTTCGCTCATTTCGTTTTTTCCAGAATGTTTAGATTAGAGTGGCGATTAGAGGAATGGTAGGAAATGAAATCAACGCATTTTCTTATCTGTTTCCGATTACGAGCTGCCGCTCTCTCGAAAATAAGAATGCGTTGGTAGACAAATTGGATGAACAACATAAGCGCAGAATTGGTAGAATATTCCCTCTCCTCGCTACTTTAGTTTAGACAGTAGTTGGAAGAAGATCCTGACACACCCTTGTCACCTCGAATTACACTCCCAGAAATGTTCCGACACGGACAATCAACAAGTCACAGTTAGGGACCGCATTCTGGAACGTTATTGACAGCCATCCCTTTAAGAAGTCTGGCTTCATTCATAGCGGTTGTCCCTGCGAAGTGAGAGCCGGCCACTAGGAAGGAAGCTAAACGACTAGAAAAAAGCGGATCGACGATTCTAGTCAGAGACGATCACATGACCATTCAATCATTCAGGAAGACAAGGACGAGTCGTGTACTCCCGATGCAATCTCTATTACAACTGCCTCTTCTGATCGTCCAGGGACTCCTCCATCCACTCCTGCGGCGGTATGATTATGAAATAGGGATTGGGTCGCTTCTCTCACAAGACCGCATCTTTATTCAAATCACCGGTCTTTTCTTCATTATGACTGATAACGGTGAAGGTGCTCAAAATCACATAGCAATCTTCACCTGACCAGTCTGATGTTTGTATACGGTATAGACAGTGTACCACTGACAGCATGGTGTCTTCTAGAACATTGAACCCTCCTAGCCACTTCCAGAATAGTCCCCTTTGACTCAAACCGTGGTTTGTGTTTCCTTCCCCTCCTATCAATACGCACTTTGTCCACTCTGGTCATTTCTCCTGTAGAGTAAGAGAGATCACTCCATTTGAGGAGGGACCAGACAGTCAGAGAGAGGAGAGAGTGTGCAGATCAGGAGAGGACAGAGAAAGAGAACGAGTGAGAGAGTGCGAGACGGTTAGAGTGATTCCTTCTGTTGCCGTGTCTGTTATACACGGACAGCAGTCAACAAGTTGAAGGAGGAAGAGTCCTCTCTTCCTCTGCGTCTCTTCCCTTTACCGTACTCTTTAGTCGTCTTTCTTTCTCTGTGTCTCTTGTATTCCTCCACTCTCTCGTCCCTTCCTGCCCTTCACAAGTCCTCCCTCAGTGGACTGTTATTCTCTCATTCCCTCTTACTCTTTGGCCCTCTCCCCCTCTACCGTAGTCTCTAGTCTCAGTCAGTTGTTTTCGGGCGCCCTCCCGGATCATGCAATTGTCAAATGCAATATGACTCCACTTCTGACCTGGTTGAATTGCTACAGGCTGCTGTATACGGTCCAAGAGAGACTCTCTTTCCAATCATCTTCTCATTTCATTCACTGTAATTCCGTTCATTTAGGGACGGTCTCTCCATTTCCTCTTTCTTCACTCCTTTTTCCATCTTCTTCTTCTCTTTTCTTGTTGTTCCACACGCCACACACGAGGTCCTCTCTTTTCTACACAACAACCGCGTCCCCCGGTCTACCCTCTATCAGACCCAGTCACCCAGTTGTATCATCGTTCGTTGTGTTCTTTTATCAAAGCAATTAGTGAATTTGCCATTCGTGTAACATCCGCGGAGCGATTGTCATGAGATACAACCGCTCCGCAGCTGTCAGACGAATGACAATTGCACCAAAGTCATTGATAGCGACACCTAATCTTTAGCTATGACTTTTTGTGTATTCTTAAAAGATTCTTGGGGAACACCCTCCCCCCTTAATCTTTCTCTCTTCTCCCAACCCGGAACGACGTGAAAGTGTATCGTCCTTTCTGTTGTTGTGTGTGTCTTTTCTGTACTTTTCCTCATTCCAGGCTATTTTCTCTTCCATCCTTTCATCTTGTTTTTCAGTTGTCTCTTCAACTCTTTTATCTGTTTATCGCCAGTTGCCTCCCTGTTCACGGCCCATAACCCCAGTCAATACGAGAGAACGAGTGCTCTTTAGCATCTTTTTATGCGATTGGCAGTAGCGATCGTTTGCAATTGTCGGGGGTAGGGAACGTATTTTAGGAAATTCTAGTCTCCCCAATCTCGTCGAAGATGCTGCCTCTCTCTCCCTTCGATAGACAATTGCTCGGTGCAGACTAAAGGAGGCTAGAATTTCCGAAAATGCGTTCTCTAATTGGGGGAAGGGGGGGGGGTTCGATTTGGGAACGTTGACTAATCGAGACAGTTTCACAACCAAATCGCCATAATTGTCGCTGTTATTTCCTCATGGTTGATATGAACGGTGATTCGATCGGTCACTTAGTCACTTTTTTAAAATCCATCATTGCGACATCAAATTCCTATCTATAGGTTTCGCAATAGGTCATAGTCCATAGTTGATGGAACAACCCTCTCCTCCCACCGAGTGAAAGATTAGACAGTCGTGGACATTAGCGCCCGCAATGGTGAAATGGACGGATGCGCAATTGTTGTGTCACTATTACTGTCCATTTCATCGTTAGGACGTTAATGTCCACTCCCCCCCCCCCATCACTCGTGACCCATAAGCCACAGGCCATTTGCAGCGTTCACCGTAAACATTCAGGGTGCTCGGGATGCATTTCCCCCGATCTCTGCATTTCTCTTTGAGCCTCTGTTTTCGCTCCTTGACACTTGTGAAACCACTCTGGCAGCAGGCGTTCTAAATCGGCAAATTTGCCGTCATTCTTCTCCGCAGAGCGGTTGTCTTACTCCCTGACAGAAACCGCGCAGCGGAGAAAACTGACGAACTGACGACAAATTTCCGATTTATTTATAACCGCAATTTGGCAGTTGTTCTCTATCAATTCCTCGGTGAAATCTTTCATAGTCGTCTCCATTCTCTATCTCCTTTTTGAATGTAGATCCTGATACCTCACTCTATCATCTATCACCCTTTCTTGCTTACTTCCTGCAAGCATTGTTATTGGTGCTTGGGAATTCATTTGTGGGAGTCCCAGATGTGTGTCTTCAAGTTACCACGAGAGATGAGATATAAACAGAAGATGAAAGGAAGGGATGACATGTGGTCGATGTCATCAATAGATGATGAGACTACTGAACAGAGAGAGAGTCAAACTCACAATTATTCTCATCGTTCCATCTGATCCAAGATTAAGGGGATTTATAAAACGGTAGTAAAGAACATTTCTCATTCGTCTAATTTCTGTGGAGCTGTTTTCTCTACATTCGATAGACAACTGCTCCGAGTGGATTAGGCGAATGAGTAATGTACTTTACTACCGATTCAGAATCCCTACTCATCACCGCTCAAAATTTATACCGCTAGATCACTTCTTTTTCATCTGTTCTTTAATTGTCAAATGCTCTTGTCATCAGATAAATCTAAAGGGAATCAATTTCAGGAAAAGAAAACATTCGCTACTGAAGAAACTTCTGAAGAAATGTCGAGTGAAAAGGCACGCAATTCCAACTTTCTTTTACTTGACCCAATGAAATCAGTTATTCTCTTCCTACAAATCCTCCTTTCAGGGATTCTTCTCAGCCGTCGGTGATGCTGCCCACAAGTTGAAGGAAGGAACTTCGGAGGCATTGGTGGGTTATCCATTATAGCAGACACTATCTGACAGGAGTGAGATACCCTTGGCACAGTCTCAAAAGTTGACCCCTCATTCAAACTTTCCTATCTGAATAAGTCGAGGGTGCTGAGTTCAAAAATCGACATCACAATGTCTGAAAATTA
>JACMIF010002261.1:5264-15665 GCA_014805445.1 Diplogasteroides magnus | reverse complement strand
AACCAGCAATGGGGCATATAGGGAGTGACACGAGTCAACACATTACAGGATGAAATCGAAATGGTTCTCAAATATCCGGGAAGCTCATGGGCTGCGATTGGATGGAAACCATTGAATACAAAGTGTGCTGCGATAGAGAAAGTACCAAGGAGGAAGATGAAGAAGGTTGAGATCAAGAAAGAAGAACATAAGAATGTTGTGACTACTGTTACACGAAGACCTGTTACAATGAATAGTAAGGAATAGACTGATACTCTCACAATACAATCAATAACAGGAACATCTCCTTGTGGAGAGAATGAGGAATGGTCTGAATGTCCTGATGAAGAACGTTCATGTGAAGCAAGTTGTGATTGGACAATCAATCCGGATTCTATTCCTACTTGTACATCAAAGTGTGGAACTCCTCGTTGTATTTGTAAGGAATCCTTCGTGAGAACATCTTCCAATTCTACTGAATGTATTCCATTCGATGCATGTAATCTCTCTGTATGTTCCATTCTTCTTCGTTCCTTATTCATTCTTTCAGGAACAACATGAATGTCGTGTCAATGAGACATGGGCTCAATGTGGTACTGCCTGTGAACCTTCGTGTGCCAATATGTATGATACTTCTCCTTGTCCTTCGAGTTGTGAGAAGGCTGCTTGTACTTGTGCAGATAACTATGTTAGACATCAAGGACAATGTGTCTATTGGGGAGAATGTCCAGGTGAGAAGAGAATGAAAGAGAATCAAAGGGACTCAATCATTCAGATCTGGATGAACATTTCGCATTCACTGATGTTAGTAGTATCAATGAAACAGTGAAGACATCAGAGAATACAGTATCCAGTGGAGTTGTATCTGTTCGTGTCCCTCCCACATCTTGTCCAGTCAATGAAACACTCAATGAATGTGGAAGAGTCAGTTCATTCCCCTTCTATCAATAGATGAGACTATTGAGGCATGTGAGACTGATTGTGTGTCTATCTTTGTGAGGGAACAATGTAGTGGATGTGGACAAAAGGACTGTTCTTGTATTCAAGGATATGCACGATGGAATGGAAGATGTGTATATTGGGGAGATTGTCCACAGGATCGTAAGGAGAAAGAGTAAAAGAAGGAATGAGATGAGGATTACAGAAATGTCACTACAACCAATCAATAGACCTCAACCAACACCTCGAGTAATGGGAAGTGATTGCAAGGTGAAAGGGAATGGAGAATGAGGAATGAGGATCGGAGTTAAGGGAGAATGGTCATTCCCTCCTGGATGTACTTCCAATTGTCAATATAGAGTCATGTGGAATTATATGGATAAGACAGATGAAGTTGAATTCTCAGTGGAAAGTAGACTTGCATCCAATTCATGGACTGGAGTTGGAATTGGAGATAAACCAAGAATGGTAAGAATAGTCAATGGAGAAGATTGAAAGAGAAGTATAGGAGAAGGCAGACATGTACATTGTAAAGTCATTCAATGGAAAGGTTACTGTACATGATATGTGGAGTGAAGGACAGACTACTCCTGTACAAGATGTCACTCAGGTACAGTACTCCATCCATCCACTTACAATATGGACATTGTAGGATATTGCTGTACCAAATCCAATGGGAAGTCATTCTGATGGTGTATTACGTGCAAGATTCAAGAGAAGAAGAATAAGCAGAGACAAGGAAACAGATATTGACTTGACTGATGATCATTGTTTCTATATGTTATACCCAGTGGAAGGAGGTCGTCTTGAAGCAGTATGTCCTCCTCCTCTCTATACATAACCCTCCCCCCCCCCTCATTCAGGATGGATCAATTGCTATCCACACATCAACTCCCTTCACAAGTCAACGTCGTGTCTGTTTCAAATCTTGTAATCCTAAGCCTGAAGTCAAACCCGAATCTCGTCAGTTTCCTTTTGCCTTTCTTCTTCATTCTTTGATTGTAGATTCTTGTACAACAGAATACCGTCATCCTCCCGAATGTGTGGGATCATCTTGTGAATACATTGCATCTTGGAAGTACAATTCAAGTGCAAAGGACGTTCGATTCCAAATCTCAGCCCGAGACCTTGGAAGATGGACTGGAATTGGATTCTCAAAGAATGGACAAATGCAAAATGCTGATATTTACACTGGCTGGGTTAGTTCACACTCACACATGCAAACCGTTTACGTTTTGTCGGAGATTGAAATCAAGACAATAGGAAATGAAATAGTTTGACTGAAGATTAGAATCTAACAAGAAGTGAATGAATTGAATTGAGGTGTACGAAGGAAAGGCCTATATGACAGACAGATTCGCATATGGAAGACAATTGCCAGCTATTGATCCATCGGATAGAAATGATATGAGAGATATTGAAGGGAAGATAGAAGATGACATGCAGACTATATCATTCACTCGATCACTGATTACACATGATGCTCTCACTGATCTTCCACTTGACAAATGCTACTACTATCTATTCCCAATTGGAGGAGGAAGAGTATTGGCACGAAAGTCAACTGACTTCCACAATCCACGAACACCAATTGGATTCCATGATCAAGGAACACCTAAAGTATCTCCTACTAAGGTCATACACATCAATCTCAATTGTATATCCATTCACTTCAGATATGTATCTGTGAGAATGGAACTCCCATTCCACAAGAACCTCCAGCAGTAAGAAGAAGAAGAGAAACTCCATTCAATGTACCACGAAATGCATTCGGAGATGCAGAGGACATTACAACTGGAGAAGTAAGGAGAATGATTGGAATGAGAAGAGAATGAATGAGTATTCAGAGTATCGATCCAATGGGATGTGTTGATATGATAGTTGGAAGTGGAAGTGGAATGAATGGAAGAGTACTTGATATGTACTCTATTGGTACATCATCCCCATTGGAAGATGTATCTCTGGGAGGGGAAGACTCAATCAAAGCAGCCTCTGCATCATATCAAGATGGAATAACAACTGTTACATTCAGAAGAAAACTACAAGGTACGAGTACATTCTTATATTCATTCATCCCATTAAATTGTAGCCACTGAACCAACAGATCATAGTATAGTCAGAGGACCAATGCAAGTATTATGGGCAAAAGGAGTCGATGCTGAGAAGTACAGACATATCACTGGAGGAGTTCCAATCAAGGCTGATCCTTCATTCTTCTCAAACTTCTTCAAATATCATGGAATGGACAATCGAGGAATGATTACAGTTGACTTCTTTGGTAGTTGAATATTGTAATAGAATGAATGAATAATTATATTCAGATGATGGAGATCATGAAGAAACAAATGGAGGAGTACATGATTGTAGAGGAAGAATGACATTCCCTCATGGATGCACTGGATCACTATGTCATTATATTGTATCATGGGAATCAGATGGGCAAACATCCTCATTCCATGTACAGGCAGACATCAAACCACTTCAATGGACTGCTATTGGATTCTCTGAGAATGGACAAATGGTAGGAAGAAAAGGAATGAAGACAATCAACATTGATATTCAGACTGGATCAGATGTTGTAGTTGTATCTGTATTGGAAGATGGAAAAGTCACTGTTATCGATCAGTTTATGCCATCGTATGGAAGACCAACTATCGATAGAGATCAAGACATATTCGAAGTCTCAACTAAATATTCTGGAGGACGAGTCTATGCAAACTTCTCTCGTGATCTAAAGGGAGTTGATGGACATGATGTATCGCTAACTGAGTGCAGGTACGGTAGTTCATCCATTCCCCCTTTACACTCTCATTCAGATACTTCCTGTACACTCCTTCTCCTGGAACTGTTGACAAAGGAGGAGAACTGAGGAAACATTCAGTCACTCCCACAGTATCAGCAGGAAAAGTATGTCTTGCATCATGCAAAACACTTCCAGCCACAGTCAAACCATCCACTATTCACACTCCATCCACTGTGAGATATTCCATTCAATCTAATCAATCGATAACTTCACAGACTCCAATCACTACTCAGTCTACCACTCAACCCTCTACTACAACAACAGTACAATCGAGTGGAACGACCAAAATGGCCATGCCTCCCCTTCATGTCGGTCCCACCAAGATCATTCCTAGTGCCAGATTTGCACTCAAAGTGCGAATCACCAATAGGGAATTCGTTCCTGATCTTGCAAATCCGAAGAGTGAATACTATCAGAGTTTTACAAAGGATCTGAAGACAGCTGTAAGTGAAGATGTTGAATAGAGTGAATGATTGTTGTATTGAGGTTGACAAGGCATTGTCACTCAAATGGAAGGATGTCAGAATGGGAAAAGTACTGAGTTACAGTGTAGGAAGTGTGATTGCACTAGTGGAAGTGGAGGCTGTCAAGAGTACTCCTCGACCAATAGAGATCAAATCTGTTGTGGAAGAAACTGCTATAAGAGGACATATCAATGGATTCAATATTGAACCAACGACAGTGAATGTCGAAGAGATTCGTAAGTTGAATACAAAAGAGAAACAAATGATTGTATTCAGCATTACAAGATGTCAAACAGAATGAAATGCAAGATTTCCTTATGAATTCTAGTACAAAGACTATCATTATTGGATGTTCGTCTGTCATTCTCTTCCTATGTGCACTTGGCTGTATCTGCTATATGTGCTGTCATGTGAGAAGAGTCTCCCATCAATTTGTGAGTTTACTTAATATTCCTTTATTCATTCTAATTCACTCAATGCACTCTCATAACTAACCCCCTTCAGAGTCCAATGAGTTCCTCTAATGCCAAATCGTACTCGGATATTCCATATAAAGCGGTATATATCAATCCATATGACATATTAGGATAAAAAAAATCACGAAATCAGGCCTGTAGCAAATTCATTAAATTTATGTTGGTTCAGAACCAATGGGTAAAATCCACACGTTGTTTGGAAACGAAACAGTGATACGAAGAGACTTGCGGATTAGATTAGAGGTTCCAAATCAGAAAATGTGTCGCCATTCTTGTCCGCCGCGCGTTTGTCTATCAGGGGTTGAGACAACTTCGCGGCGGAGAAGAATGATGACAAATTTGCCGATTTAGAACTCCTATTGTGGATTTCACGCATTTGATCCCCTCCAACATGAAATTCAGATGATGAATTAGTCAAACACCTTTTTCGTGAGATTTGATGCTAATATGGCATAATTCTATCATTTTGAGTTCACTTTCCCTTCCCTTAACCACTATTGTGTAGAATTTGCAGGATTACCCTGCCCATCCCACAACTACTGGATATGCATATGGAACATGTGCGAGTCCTTCCATCTCATATCCATTCTATTCTCATTCAGTGAACATAAAGAAGGAATCAACATCAACAACCACAGCCGGATTCGAGAACAAGGCATATCAACATCAGAGACATTTCTCACAAGCAACAACTGCATCCACGAAACAGAGTCCTGCCCCTTCGAACAATGAATGTTCTCCTGCTGGAATAGGAGAGACTACGTATCACGAATGGCTGAACAAGGTTGGCACTCATACTGTGATAGGGATAGTCAAGGACAGTCCAGAAAGGACTATTGCATCATCTGCGATGCAATGACCTCGACCTGGTACGATGAAAGTGATCGCATCTATCCTTCTCAATACATTGGGGATCAACTAATACAATGAGGGACCATTCAGGTTGCAAGTAAGCCTAGTTCACAACAACATGAAGAATCCTTGTGTCCTCCTGCCCGTCCTCCTTCTGCTCAACCTTATGTATCGTATCCCAATGATCCATCCGCATATTATACACTTGGTGGAGAACATAGGACAGGAACATCACGAAAGCCAACGTATTAGATGTACTGGGCATCAATGCCATTCTCATACTTCACATTACGGTTCTCATTTGTTCTTTCTCTTATCATTTCATTCTAGCCAGTCACCTCAAATACTCAGAGTTATATATGTATAGCTTCCACTAACAATGGAAACACAGACATACATTTGCTGTTATCTCACAATGCTTTCAAGATCTTATTCCTGATTGCCCAACTACGTCAACGAATGAATTCGCCCTACTCATTACGTCACTTACCTAATAACTTTTCCCCAATATTTTATGTCTGAAAGTAGTTTGCGGTTCCTCTTTTCTATTCGATGATATGAACGTTCATATCACTATCATTCTCAATCCATTTCCACTGCCACTGTGATATAACATTCAAAAACACAATATTTATTTTGTTTCATAAATCAAATGGATAACAAATGCGTACCTTGCAACAACGAACGACTGAATAACAACAGATGAATGTCTACTATTTCCTCCTTTGCTTGAATGGTCTCTGTCCATCACTTTCATCATTATTCTCGTGTGATTGCTGTGATCTTTTCTTTGGTCCCATTCGATCTCCGGCTGATTCGTCTATCAAAGTCTCCTTTCTTGCCTGACATTCACATATACACTATTCAGAGCCTAACAACAACAAATACCTTCTCGGCTTTATTCCTAAATTTCCCTGCGATGGTACCGGATAGTGAACCACCCAAACTAAAAGGGTCAAATTGGAATGAAAATCGGTGCATATTAGGGAAGGCAGAACGAACACGAAAGTGCATTCCGGCTCTCTGTGCTCTTCATCGTGCGGTCGTGTCTACACACCAGATATGACCGCACGATGGAGAGCACAGAGAGACGGAATGCACTCTCGTGTTCATTCTGCCTTCCCTAGTGCATATCTCACGTCTCTGCCATTTCATCGTCGTCGATATCTTTCTCATTGTCACTTTCTTCTTCTTCGATTCCATTCTTTTTATTGTGGTAATATTTCATTAACCGCTGAAGTAAAAAAATACCTATTTTTGTAGATGGACAATAGAAGAACAAACTAACTTCGACTTGTGGGTTGTATCCTTTAAATGACATTCTACCGAACTGCAGATCTTCCAAGAACTCGAAATCTCTCGTGAATACATACATTTCACTGTAATTCAAGTGGTAATTACTTGCACATAAATGTCCATTGCATACCTAGATGGTCCATTGCATTCGGAGTTATCCGAGTTGGACCTGGCAGAAGCTTCGCCTGACAAGTATGCCTTTTGCAATTCAGCTTCGTTTTTCTGTTTTTCTTTCTCTTCAAGACGTTGCTTTGTTCTCCTCATGAACTAAATTTAGATATTGATAGGCATTTTTTAATCAAAGACACCTTCATCTCCAGTACATTTGTCGACAACGCTGCTTTCTCCTTTTTCGACATCTTCCACCTAAAGGAACGTAAAATGTAGACCTAAAAGAATTTTTTAAGAGAATTCTTTCCAGAACCGTGAAAGAAATCTGTTAAAAAGTTCATTATTAGTCATCAATTGTATGCGGAGAAATTTAATGTATACTGTAAAGTTCTTCCCTGTCGAAGTGTGGTAACATTGTTTGAATCTTCAAATAGTTTATTATAATGCCGTTCTAAGGTTAGATCAACAGGTTTGATACACGTTTTTTGAATGCCACAATATGTTTCACATATACACATCTACAACTCTTATCTTTGGTTCTTTCAGTGGTCTCTCGCGTACCATCCAGACGGACTGTATGATCTGTCCACGTCCATTAATAGCCCTTACTAGTATACTTTTCGCAGATTTTAAATGATGTGCATTCATAATGTGTGTTACATCTGCTTGTTTGAGATGAAAAGGCAGTGTAATGTCGAAGTGTGGCGAGGAGGGAACACTTACTCATTCGCCGGCTGTCTTGTTCTTCATGCTTGCTTGTGCACCTCTGTCTTTGGGACAGTCATCGATTCCCTCCACAACCTCTCTTCTTCTTCATCACTTGTCTTTTGGTGCTTGCCCTCCTTTATCAATGCACTTTCTTCTTGCCTGGGGCAATCTGTCTCATTTCACTCGTGCCGCAAGTGACAACAACTTTTTCTAGTTCGATTTTCTCGTCCATTTAACACGGCCACTTGTAGTACTCGCAGTCTGATTAAGCTATTATCTTGATTGAAATATCTTCCATTTCTAGTATGGGAGAGCCTGGAGGGTCCACGAGTGCAGTGAAAAGTGTGCGGAACGGCAACTTAGGGGATGTTGTGCAAATTGGAAAAGCTGAGGAGGTCATTTATGAATCTATTTTACTTTCTTATCTTTTCATATTTCGCAGGAGGAGGAAGAGGAATACTCAACAGATGAGGAAATCTTGTACTGTGATTGCATTGCCGCTGCTTTATCTAAGTCCTTACCTGGTACACCTGGAAAGAAAGGTATATTAGAAAAGATTGCTCTATATTATGTATACCAACTGAACTGTTGCTCTTGCCCATATATCTCACTGTTGAAACACATCCGAAAGCAAGTGTGGAGGTCAGAGAAACGACGAAATACCACTCAAAAATGGGCGAGACGCTTGATCAAAACATCGGTAGTATACTAGGGATGACAGTTCAGTTGGGATGCATATTATGCTTAGTTTAAAAAACTTCATGTTCTACCATATTCAACTCGTATTTGATGTCAGAAATGTTACTACCTTAATTCGTGGAACTAATCCTCATTTTTACACGAAACATGTAATAACAATGTGACTAATTTGTTGGATGATTTTCAGGCATCATTCCATATGCCTCCATCTACGATCCTCAATCTGTTGTTAGGAAGAGAGGATATTGGATACCCGGTGTGCCTGTTAAGGCGAAGATCAGCAAAGTGGAGAAGAACACTGATAGAATCCATTTCATTAATTTATACTGGTTTGTTATTTTGACTTAGGATTATAGGAAATTGGAAATGTTGAAGGTATACGATAGAATTGGAACACGGACCATACAAATGGAGTGTTCGAAGGAACTTCAAGGACTTCACTCTACTCAACAATCGACTACGAGCACATAGAGCTGCTGAGAGGATTCGAGCACCAATGAGAAGGTGAGAAAGGAAAGGGAGGAAGGGAAGAGTGACACTCATACAGATATACAGAAGGGACTGTCAGAAGGTTTGATGCATAGTCTGTAGTCTGTCTGCTTTGGCTGGGCTTACTGTATCACTAGTGGTTGAGGTGCTATGCTAATCATCTTTTCGTTTGTTCAGACTGCGTATACACCATGGAAGGTGAGAATATAGTAAAGGTTTTTGTTTATGTTGTATGCATGTTGGAGACTATTGATATATTATGGATATCTATTTGTGTTGTGATTAGTTATGACACACTCTTGTCACTATCAATATATGCACTGTGGAAAAGTAGTGTTGATAAAGAATACGGTCATTTCAGGGCTCAAGAAAGAGTGGATAGTATGCTGGAACACGTAGGAATAGACGTGATTGCTGATCACAAGGAAGACTGTCCATACTACAAGAGACCACACAAGAAGGAAAGGGTGAGGAGTGAGGAGAGGATGGGAGTAGAGAGATATCTATGTAGTTGGAAGTACTCGAAAGGAGTATGGATACACAAGATGATTCATTCAAAAAGGCTCCATTGGCAATGCAAGAGACAATGAAAGAAGAACAAGTGAGAGATTTGGAGGAGGCAGTACAATGTGAGTCACTGGTACAAGAAGGAAGACATTACGGTATTCAGCTGGAATTCTGGAAGATGATGGAGTAGAAGGAACAGAGAAGGCCAAGAAGTCAAAAGTAGAAAGGAGAAGAAGAATGAAACATTCTCTACCACATCTTCCTATGATGCCTGAGAGTATGGTATCGAATCATGAAGAGAGGAGGGTAAGTGAATGACAACGAGAGAAGAGAAGGACACATTGGTTATAGCAACAACTACAACATTGGCTACAAATGGTTCTACATATTCCAATTGATAGGAATCATCACGAGACAGTGAGACCATTCAATGGACTACCATTCAATGGAGTCTGTCTATCAGGCTGAATTCCTAGAAGTATCTCGGTACTCGTTTGTAAATGAACTTGGTGGAAAGTCAATGGAAGGATTTGTGAAGAAACGACCAGGTTTCGTCTACTCATTTAAAAAAAAAGATTTTGTTCTTTCTCAGGAGGTTCTCGTGTTTTTGTCTCTTGGAAGCAATGCTGTGTACGGTACATGGTTCCATGGTCAAAGAGGTACTGTAAGTCGAGAATGTTGAAATAGTATGTCGTGATAGATGGCTGATGGTTCGTGATTCATTCGTCGCTTACATGGATCCTCGATCAGAGGAAATCAGACTTGTACTTCTGATGGATAAGGATTTCACTGTACTGGTACGACGAAGGTGTACAAATAGTGAATGAGTGATTGATATGACAGGCAGGACCAAAAGAAGCAGATGGAATGCCCAATGGATTGATCATTGAGAATACACAACAGTGAATAATGAATGGATGTCTTTGATTATGTCTTTTCTTTGAGCATTCTGCATTTAAAATGTCGTCGACAAGAGGACACAATGCAATACAAAGGAGTCATTGAATCAGCAATGGCTGCTCCCAGTGGAGTGAGTCAACGGGGGGGGGGGGGGGCGGGGGGGGGGGGGCGGGGGGGG
>JACMIF010002260.1:0-18822 GCA_014805445.1 Diplogasteroides magnus | reverse complement strand
GTTTGTTTGTTCTAGTTTGTGGCTGTATCTTCTTTGAGTATTCTGTTTTTTGGTTTGTGCGTTTTTGAAGAGTTTGGGGCTTGAATGACATTGAGGAAGCAGTTTGCAGGTTTGGGCGACATCGAAAGACATTGAGAAAGAAGTTTTCAGTTTTGGGCGACATTGAATGAGTTTGGGGCTTGAACGACATTGAGAAAGCAGTTTGCAGGTGCGAGCGACATTGAAAGAGTTTGGGGCTTGAACGACATTGAGAAAGCAGTTTCCAGGTCGATAATGCTATTCTAGAATGAACTGCGCGAGGCTCGCATAATCTCCGTCTTGGAATTAAGCATTTTCGAGTCTCGCATGCAAGAATAAGTCAGGTGAGCTGGAGACGAATCTCGCATCTGGCGATTTGTGACCCTATTCACTCACTAGCGAGGAACAAGACAGCACAAATCATTATCATATGCGCTTAAAACAGAAACAATAAGCTTACGAGATTCGGAAGGTGTGATCACGTAAAATCTAGGCTTTGAAACATCACACATATCTGGAAATGCAATTCTCAACAAGAGGAACAATATTTTAAATGTGGGCCGTCGGGAGGGCCGGGGCCGGGGCCGCTTTTTAGTAGGTCCCCTCACTTCATTCCTCATCGTGGCGATTCGCCAACCCAGCCACTCTAGTCTCTACTGCAGATAATCCAACATGTCCTCCTCATTCTTCCCATCATTATTATCCTGGTTTATCTTCCAATAGTTATCGTCATTCGCCGAATGCAACGATCGTACTTGAAAAATCATTTTAAATCTCTATGATCATTTCGTCTAGGATATCAAGTGACATCCTTGCCAAACGAAAGAACGACACGAGCCTCGCTGTGCAGGCATTCGTTACCAGTTTCTCACTCATGGTTGCTGTTCGATTATACAATTTAATTATTTTTCAGATTGCATGCAATATCAATATTGCAGATCACTCGAATTCTTGTCTACCTCGGGAGCAATATCAAGTTGATGAATATAAGGGATTTGGTACGGCCCAGAATAACTTTCGTATCGAAGAGATTGTTCAGAACTACATCATTATTAATTACTGGATTTGGAACCTGGCTGTGGTAGGGCATTACATGTTTTCTGGCTAGTGCCAACTGCCCCTACACACAGATATACAATATTGATTTTCGATTATTTCGTTTTCTATTCTTCTTCATTTACAACATATAGTGAACGGCATATATTATGCGTTCCAACTGAACTGATATTAGTATCATTTTCCTGCTGATGACTAAGTAGTCAGTCGCGCAGCGACAGCTACGAAATATGAAATTAGGCTATAACTGCTCACAGATCAAAATTATTAGCCTTACGATTAGCAAGAATAAGGTAATACTTTTGTCGGAATTTATTCTTCCTACCTCATCTGATAATTATTTCTCATATCCCTTATGTTGACTCTGAAAATTTCAGTGCAAATGTTTGTAAAAGGCATTAGATAGACGCGACATAGCTTGCAAACCGTTCGAATTGCGTGTCATCAGAACCATAATATCATTTCACATAGGGTTAGGACTAGGGCGGACAAAGCAAGACAGTTATTAACAGCCGCTATTTCTAGCCATCTAACTTCACACGGGTTTTTTGCTCACTTCGCAAAGATGACCGCTTGGAATGAAATAAGACGGCTAGAAATGACGGCTTTCAATAATTGCCCTGCTTTTCCCACTCTAGTTAGCAAGCACCATGAAGGAACATAAAAAAAGTTATTGCAGCTCTCGAATCACTTGGTGCATCCATTTATCTTCTTGATTGGCAATGCGACTCTTCGGAAGCATTTGAAATGCGGAAACAATGCCATTACGCATAGATTGGGATTCTCCAGCAGTGCTAATTCCATTCGCGGTTCATAATAACATAAATTATACGTTCTTTCTCTTTCAGTTACTACTGCCTGTATTCGACCTTTTTTATGTTAATGCAGATAAATCTGTCTACCTACTTGATTTGTGCTGTTCTTTTCGATAGAAATAAAACAATTGGTCATTTTTTCTAGATTCTAATGAACAAACGACTAATGATGCTGATACGAGCAACACTCGCCATCCCAACGAGTTGGTGTGAGTGAAATTGTTCATGACCAACGTCGTCACAGACATGCAGGCATTAGAGTTTTCAATATATAAGTTAAAGAATTCGACCGGTAAGAAGTGAGGGAAGATGGACGAATGAATAGGCGCAGAGTATCGATTTACCCGAGAGGAATCTCCCCGGACGGCTTCTTTAATCATGATGTCTTCTCTCTTCATTGAGTGCATTCGTGCTAGCATCTTCAAATCTCTCGTGCTTGTCTCTTGCAAGTAGGAAAAGGGATTGGCACACATTGTGTACATCTCCATTCACAATGCCACGCGTTTCCGTCCATTCGACGAAATCCTTTTCTTCTTCCTAATAAAAAGCCTTTATTCTTTTCCACGTGAGAGATTTATATGGTCACAGGCTCCCAATGTATTCATCCTACACGCACTTTTATGCTCATTTCTACTCCCAATATCTCCACAAATTCACACAGAAAACGAACTTTCAATATTGGCAATTTCAAATAGCCAATCCGCCTCCGTTGTTTGGAAACTGTCATATGTGACAGATAAACTGTGAATATTGACAGTTTCAAACTGAATGGGGGAATTGGCAGTATTTTTCGTTTTCAATTGAGAGTCTGTCTTTGATGCTCAACAACTCTTTTGCTGTGGTTAAATCAACGGGTATTGCCAATTGGGGGATTGAAGTGGAGATCCTTCCTTGTGAGTCCTCCCATTGCATTCAATCACTAATTGGCGTCCTTTCAGCCTATCATCCAATCGCGGTCATCGAATCGATCACCTACTGGCTGGGATATCTGCCAACTGTCTTCCTCCTCATATGCATCAAAAAGAGGAGCGGGTTGTACGCCAAGTACGAGGTAATCAGGCACTGACACCATGTGATAATCACAGTAAGTGTTCAGACGAGTGTCATGTTCGCTGCCTTCGTACAGTCAATTCTGCTACTGCCTGTGACGCTCTTCGTCACGTGGATTTGGATCTTCGGATACGGGGTACACACGATTAGTGATCACTGAAATGGAAAAATTAAAAGCGAATTCACAACCCTAATAAAGAGAAAACACAAATGATAAACAGTCGTGCAGGGTTATCCAATCTCCCTTGGTCTGTGTACATGGTTGAAGATGGGTACTGCTGTTGCTTTCGTTGCCTCATACATGGCCATACCGGTCTGTTAATTCCTTCTTTTCCTCAAATAATAGATATTCTGGCTGTTGCCTTTGGTCGTTATCGTCAGATCGTACAGGGCAAATCATTGACTTTTCGTGGTCTCGTAGTAGTCACTTTGATCATGCAGGTTCCATTGGTTAGTGACTGTCCCACAATAGGGTGCGGAAAGGAAGGCACACTGCGCGGTGAAGACCGCTAGGAATGAAGTTGAGACGGCTACAAAAACGGCTGTCAATAACTGCCTTCCTTTCCCCAACCAATTCCACAACCACAGACTCTAATTGTCCTTCAGTGGCTTCATCTCGTCTACATTACATTCTTCGGTCGCCTCATGCCCAATGACACTTGTTCGTTCATGAACTATGGCCCGTATTTTGCGGAGAATCTGGTTTGTTTTCATGGATCAGGACTAGAGTTGTTAAAACGAGTATCGACCCTCGTTTGTAATTTGCCTGCTGAGAGGGAATAAAAAGTGCAGAATGGATGAGAGGGAGAAAAACGAGTCTCGTTTTTTGCGCAGATGGCCATGTAAGTGAAGTCGAGACTCGTTTCTCATTTTCGTTCCAACAACTCTAGTCAAGACGGACTGGTGGAAGAACGAAAATCCGTAACCTAGTACTGCTTTCTTCAGGCCTTTCTTGTATATCCCATTGTGGTGACGGGCGTAGCTGTCCTCTTCAACATTCGTACCCTCATACACGTCATTATGCATCGTAGAAGGAAGAGTTAGTACTTTGTTTATTATCCGAGAAACTACGAACATGAATGTTGTGTTTCATCGTCACCGAGCCTAGACAAAGCCACATCTTTCTTCAGTGTCAACTAGGGTTTCTAAATCGGGAGTAGAGTGCATTCGTCTGTTGTCCGATTCCCGAGGAGAGGTTGTCTCATTCATGCAACAGACAACCGCTCCTCGCGAATCAGACAACAGACGAATCACTCCACTCCCGAAATAGAAACCTTAGTGTCAACCAATTCCTCCGTCGTCTCCAACTCGGCCACAAATGAATTAACCGTGTCAATCGCCCTTGTTCTCCAGTCCGTTATTCCATTCATCACACAGTCGTCTGGAATCGTACTCACCATACTCGTTTATTCTGGTGAGTCTTTGACACCTAATAGCGCAATTGCATTGTTTTCAGTCGAAATCTCCCCCTTGCTAATGATCACTTTGGACGTTCTCAGCTGTTTTATGGTAGATAAGTCCACTTGAACTTGGTTATTTTATGCATTGTACAGGATGGTGCCAATATAATCGCCTCTACCATCTTCATTCGTGTATTCCGTGAGATGTTCCTGGAAATCGTATTCTGCAACAGGCAAGCGAGCACTATAAAAAAGCACGACATAGATAGCCCGATTGAAAAAAATATGTTGCGAACGGTCAAACTGATTCATCCCTCTCAAATCAACATAGCACAATACCCGCAACCAATGCATGCAGTACCAATTGCAAAAAAAGGTGAAGCACCTGACTGCAATGCATTTCAGACTCGGAACGAGCAGTCATACCTCCTTGCTCTTTAATAGCTCGGGAAAGCAGATTGTGAAGCACAGGGCATCCGCTACTCTCACAGCAATCCCCACGTTCTAATTGTTCGCATTGGACTATTAGACCTATTGTATGTTCAACGTTGTTCGTTTAGTTTCTCCTTTACTGGACAATTTCCACAGCTTTTCATCCTTCATGTCTCAACGCTTTCGTTCAAATGCAGACACGTATTCCTGCTAGGGTGTCGAATTGGTGCATTTAATGCATTCGTCATTCGTCTAAGCGGTTCTCTATAACATGACAAAGACAACCGCTCCGCAGAGATTAGACGAATGACGAATGCACTAAAAGCATCAAATGCAACACCCTAATTCCTGCCCTTCTCTTCAACGTCTTTACAGCCGACCGTGTGGGAATTCAGTTTGATGACTCACGTCATCACTTGCAAATCCATTCATATCAAGACGATTGCTGAATTTTGAAAATATCAATGCTATTTTGAATCTTGTCTATGTTGGGTGAAATCTGTCTGTGGCTCACCGAGATGCCAGCTAGTGTCAAGCAGACAAACGCTCAGCATGATTGCACCAATATGGTTTATGCTCCTTGGAAAATTCGTTGCTTATTTTGATAGTTGTTCGAGCCGCGAGACCTCTATGGTCCTTGGTCCATCAGGTAGGGTGCCTCTGTCAATTGCTTTAGTGCAATTGTCTCCGCTGTGTCTTTTGCAGAGAGAGTGGACTGAACCAAATGTTAGCTGAGTGAAAGTGGTTCTGTTGCTGGAACATGTGTGAATGATGCGGAACCCTTTCCGTCCCTTATCAACTTTTGTTCATCCGGTTTTCATCCACTATGTTATAAAGTATAAAAGTGGCATGATGATCACGATGTACAACTCAGAACCATCAATGAAGGTTCATACAGTAACCTTGGTCGCTTCTTCCTTGTCGGGGACAGTACTCCTATTCTCACTTCTCTTCATGGCTCACATATACAGTGACGTTCAAGAGTTCTGGAGGGAATTGGATAGTGAAATGAGTGTATTCAAGGTATACTGGGAATTAGAATTTGTATATGAGCGTTTGGATTGCAGACATCGACGGATGATACATGGAGGGACCTCATTCATCTTCACCCGAGATACAAAAGAGAAGAGTCTTCCTCGAGTGAAGAAGGGAGTGGGCACGAAGCTATGGAGACAGATGGAAAAGGACACGATGCTATGGAACCAGAGAGGAAAGGCTACGGTACAATGGAAACAGAAGAAAAAGGTTACGGTACTATGCAAGCAGAAGGAAAACGACCTGCACCCATTACCCCGGTACTCCTTTTGATCTCTTTTCATTGTGAATAATCATTCTCAGGACGGTATGGCCCCTGTAACTGGTCTACTGAGACAGGACCTGAGCGATGCAATGGCTCCTGGCACAGGCCTCCCCAGTGCTTGCCATTGCAATGCAAAGAATAGCTGTCCCCGAGGTCCACCTGGTCCGAAGGGAAACCCTGGATCCCCCGGACCCAATGGAGATAATGGAGAGGTACAGTGTATATTGATATGGAGAATGATTCTAGTGTTCAGGATGGAAAGGCTGGAGTCGATGCAGATGATGTTCAAATGAATGCAATGGATATGGGACGATGTTTCTATTGTCCTCCAGGTCCTCATGGATCACCAGGACCAACTGGAGCCACTGGACTCAGAGGAATGGCTGGTCCTGATGGAGCCAGAGGAAGCGAAGGAAGAGACGGAATGCCCGGAGCACCCGGACCACGAGGACCATCCGGTGCCATTGGAAGGGCTGGTCCTGTTGGCATGGCTGGAGAGAAAGGAGCAGATGGTCGAAAACCCGTTGGAAGACCAGGACCGAAGGGACAAGGAGGGCCTCCTGGAGTACCAGGAGAAGTGGGAGAGATAGGAAAGACAGGGGAGCAGGGAGAAGCAGGAGAGGCTGGAACTGATGGAGGAGAAGGGCCACAAGGAGAGAGGGGAGTGGATGGAGCACCCGGACCTGAAGGACATGATGGAAGAAGTGGAGTCGATGGAGGATACTGCCATTGTCCATCGAGAGTACCCGGAACACAATCAGGAGGAGGATACAAGGAGAAAGTGTCTGGAGCACAGCCAGGCGGATCATACAATACTAAGATTGTATCATGAAGCGATCATAGATGATAAAGTATTTCTAACATGTTTTATTGGGGGATGAGATCCACACAAGAAATATAGCGGAAAGATAAATAAATAAAGGATATTCATGAAAGAAATCGTTGGAATTGGGCCATGCATTCAGTCATTTTAATTGCAAAAGAAAAAATTACTCGCCCAAGAGAAAATTAGCTCATTTATCGTGGAGAGTTACCCAAGTGGTGTGAGTCACAGGCCATTCCGACAGTCCCGAATTCGATCACGGCCTCCAATACCCCACACAGGAGTCATCCGTCCGGGATCGGGAATTGGTAGTGGTTTGCTGCGAATGGAATAGAACCGGAAAAATGACTACCACTGGTCTCGAATCCCCCGCAAGGAACTTTTCAAAATATTACACTCCTCAGCGCATGTACTTGATAGGAGTAGACATTTTTTTAACCTTTATCAGACATCCCGACAGTGGAATCCTGGCTAAAATTAGTTGAGGGAAATAAATTGCAATGCAGACATAATGTAGAAAGGTCGTGATAGTGTTATACCCGTTTATTGCTTTGATTCTGCTCAGCCTTTACAAGAAAATAACAGCAACGACTAGGGCTAATATAGTGAATTTTTCATTCGTCCAATCTGCTCGGGGCAGTTGACTATCGAACGCATAGACAAACTCTATGGGTAAATTAGATGAACGAAAAATGCATTTTACGAATTATTCAGAAACCGTAGTAATCTCTTAAACGTTGCAAACTGTCGGTTGCTCCCTCGGCGTCGATTCGAACATGGCCCCGATTGCTTCCGCGATCATTCTTGCTCGACTTTTCTGCATGAAATGACTGTCCAGCGCGCACTCCACGGTCACTCGGCGATTGTCCGTGACAAAGGCCTAATTATAAAAATGAAGTTGTTTTTCATCATTGAAGCTCAAAATTAACAATCACGAAATAAAATGAAGAAAAACTAACCTTCCTCACAGCCTCAGTAACGTCACGGTCTTCCTTCTCATCCATGCTTTTGAGAACCTGCAAAAAAGTGGGGTGTGCAACCGATTGGATGGAGAAACACCAACTCACAAAGTGTTTCCTGTCCTTGATAATGTCCGCAAACTCTCTCGAAATCTCAGTGTCCATGAGAAAGTCTTTGCACGTGTACATGAAGAGGATGTGAATCTGCGGGTGCCTGAAATGCATAATACTGGCAATTATGGCCTGGATATTTGAGCCATAGCGGTCAAATGGACCATTGTTTGGCCCGAACGATGGCACATTTGGCGCAAAAGTCCACGGCGCTCTTCTCTTTCACCCAAATCAACGGCGTAAATATGACAATTCGCTCACTGCATGACTTTCTCCAACGGCTCCTGCTGTTTCCCGAATGATATGCTGACCATCGACTTCATTACATTCACAGCTATCCGGCCAGTCTTCATTTTCATGCCGAGCCCTATTGCGTAACCTGCAAAAATGGCATAAATTTATAAGTGCATTCGACCAGCAGTCGATAAAAATCGCACAAGATGGTCTTCCCACTTTTCCAGACGGTGTAGTCTAAGATTGTCCGCAACATAGGAGCTCTCTTATGCAGCGAAGCGATTGCGCTGATTGCTGAAAGTAGTACGAAGTATTAGGTTGGTGCGTATGTTTTCCGCCACATTTTCTTCGACTAATGAATTTCCTTTTCTATTGAAGGCAGCCCCTATCCATGAAAGCCACTACCAGTACCAGTCCGAATTTACGGCCAACTTTTCACCTTTTCGTTCACCACGACCTGGGTTTTTAATCTAATTCCCGCAGAGCGATTTGAAACTTCCGCTTCCTTTCCCTACGTACTTACTTTAGAAGAACGACAAAACGTCGAATTGTCTAGAAAACGAAGAATACAAATCTGAACCTCCAATAAATATCGTTGTCTGCCTGTTCTTTCGCAGTCCATTCGGCGCTAAGATCAACGTGCCAACGGTTCGTTCCTGCAGGAGGACTTAATTTGGACGCTTATGAATTTTGTGTACGATTAAGCACGACTTCACCGACCATCTTCCGCGGGTCGCAGGTCAAACTTTCCGTGAATATCAAGATGACTACAATTATAACGCCATACGGCTGGCCCAATGCAATTATTTCATTCTTACAGTGTTCTTAGAATTCGCAGCCAGTGTTGCCGAGATTTCGGATCCCCTGCTGTGGCCGAGAAAAACGAGCCGGTCGCCTAGGCAAAGACCGTCGATGAGCGCCTCAAACAAGGATTTGGCGAGATTTGGAAAAAGTCGGACTTCAGTTATCAATTTGAAAATAAAATTTTTGACCTGTGCATAGGCATCCCTTTGGGCGTTGTCGTGATTGAGATCGATATGGTCTAAAGAAACTATTGAATTGACCAAAGGGAATTTTCACGCGTTACAGGTGCCATTTGCAAAAATTCATTCATTAAATTTTCAATCAGCATGTACTCTCGAAGTGAGTAGTAAAAGGCAATGGCACATGTTGTGTCATTCTCAAATAGAAATCTTTTACGCGCCCCTATGTTTTCAAGACTGAAATATTTTTAAACTTTGCTATTAGTAATAATTGTCAAAGTTTAGCTCTTTACCATCACACCGATTTCAGTTCAATGACCATTGCGCGCGCATGTTGGTGGTGTGCGCATGCTGCTTTTTCAAAGTTAAAACCCAAGTTCTTCTGTGCAACCAAAAACAAAACATCCACAAAAATTGTAAACAACTAAAAACGAAAGCCAACCTTCAGTGAGGCCAAATCCAGGAAAATTCACTCCGACCACTCGGATGCCCTTTTCAACCAGGAGCGGCGTCACGTACTTGAAGTCATTGTGCGTACCGGGCGCGCCATGAAGAGTTACAACGGTGCCAATCGAGGAACCTCCAGGATATGTGTCCTGCAACGAATGACCGAGGTACGGTATCTGAGATCATAAGATCAACCTGGTAGACGGAAGCAAGGTTGAACGTCCTCATCTTCTGCGCTTTTTCATCCATATATTGGAACTGTATCTTGGTATCGTAGAGGTTCTCCTTCGCATCTTTCAGTATGGAAGGAGACATGGAAGAGGAGGAGGAGAGCATTTTACATTCTGTAAAGGAAGAGATTTCCAATTGGCGACACATAGGCACTCCTTAAGAAATCTATTGATGAACAGATGGTATTTTTCAAATGTTCCTTTTTCTACTGTTCTTGTAGAATTTCGCGTTTGTCTATTTACTTGAGTATGCACAAATGGTGGTGAATGAGTTGCGATAAGACACGTTGTTTCGGTCCTTACTCTGTAACATCGAGTCGTTCCCATGGGGGTATCAAACCTTTGATAAATGATGACGATTTCAGTAGCCGATTCACATAGAAGACGGGCCGAAGCGGCGGCATGACCGCGAATGAACAATCGAAAATGGAGAAACGTTGGTCACGTGAAATGAAAACCAAATATTTTCTGGACTAGCGTTAATCTCCGTGGAATTACGTCACGGAATGAGTTCAACAATTCTAAGTTCCACGGTTGGTGCACTTCACAATGAATAAATGAATAATGGACAAAGCGCGAGGGGAATATCTATAGGAAATATAGACTATAGCGCATGGGAGGCACATGGGGCCACAAAGTATATAGGAGAGGGAACATACTAGAGGGAACAGTGGTCAACAACCATGGGAAGATGCAGAGGCTGTGCAGAGAGTGAAGAAAACAGATGTGGAGGCAAAACGAGGGTGAGTGTAGTTGGACAGACCGCGAGAGAGTACGAGAGAAGTGTGGAGAGGAGGTAGAGGACGAGAAAGGAGAGAAAGAGCGCGCGAACACCTAACATGCCGTGGTTTTGTCGCCTTTGATCACCAAGGACGAGCACTCCCTTATTTAGTTGTTGTTCATTTCTCGTTTATGAATGTATTCATTGAAAATTGTGTACAGAACAGGAGACTGCTAATTTACAACACAGTACGCGGGCCCTTCAGGCAAAGGAGAAGCTGACACATGTGCCAATCACAACAAGATGAACGTGAAGCACTAGTAACAGAACGCGAACTTGTTTATTCTTGTTCTTTCTTGCTAAAATGTCCTAATTATCAGCATGACCGGTGATTCTCCAAATGAGGCAAGATTTCTGAATTCCGAATAACTTCGACAATTCTCGATTTGACGTATTTTTGAATGCACGAATGCCTCTTGATTGACGAACATTTATCATAGTGTACTAATAAAATGCAGGTGCTTCGTCTGCATCACCGGATTCTGGTTCATCTTCCTTCTTCAACGACCCCAAACAGATGGCTTCGATGCCCTCGGCGATGAACCGAGCCCGACTCTTCTGCATGTAGTGGCTGTCCAGAGCGAATTCTACCGTGACTGGCCGAGTGTCGGAAATGAGCTCCTGAACAGAGACTTTCATGGCGATACGGAGAATTTCATTGAAATTAGGGCCATTTTGAACGATGTTCTGGTTATGAAAAAAGAAGAATTGTCCATATGGCCCACGGTGATCACATCATTTGTGCAGAAGTCATTCACCCACAACTTACCATAACTCTTCACTTATCATGTTCATGATTCGCTACTAACAAGAAAGTTGCTTGTTTTGCCGAGACAAGCAACATTCATGTTTAATGCGAATCATGAAAATGAAATATGATGGAGTTGTGAGAGATTCAGGGATTGTGAGCAAATGAAGTGATCCCGCCCCACGCGTTGCTTACAATTTGTGGAAAACAACTTTTAGGCTTAATTTTTCATATTCGGCAAACATTGGATCGTCTAACCTTCTTCACTGCGGCGGCAACTTCTGCATCCTCGAATTCTTCCTTCGTTTTCACGTTCTGAACGAACATTTTCTCAATTTGCCCAACTTCTGGAAACACTCACAAAATGTTTTCTGTCTTTGAGGGTAGAGGCAAATTCGCGCGAGATCTGCGTATCCAGGATATGATCCTTGCACGTGTACATAACGAGAACACGGACGTGCGGATGTCTGAATGGTATGTTGTGACAGTCAGAAAATAATACATAAGTAATGAACTTGGCCAAACGCTTCATCAATTAAGTGCCCAAGTATCCGATGTCTTGCTCTTTGATCTGGTGAAAGTCAAGAATGCTATGGATATTTGCGCCATAGTGGTGAAGTGGGTACTTGCTTCAAGAAATGATGGCGCATCTGTCTATTTCATCATTATGGCGCAAATGTCCATGTTGCTCTTGTCCTTCTTCATAAGTAAAGGCCTCACTCCATGATCCTCTCCATGTACGGTCCTTGATCACCGAGCGCAGCAGTGGACATAGACTTCATAACGTTTACTGCCACTCGGCCAGTCTTCGGCTTCAGACCGAGCACCACTTTGTAGCCTGATACAAATATTAGATACATTAAAGAAGCCGTAAACCGAGATGTCCCATCGTACTAAACGACTACTTTCAAAATTGCATAGAAAATTTCAAAGTGCAGCTATCCTTTCGAACTCAAAAGTTTTGCATGTGACGAGACGTCACGCGAGTCATTTTTTCGAATTCCCGCGCGGTCGGTTCCAGGGAAGCTCCAGGGAAGCGCGGGAATTCAACTTTGAATTTCAATAACGGGGCGAGGAAAGACTTTTGAGAGATGAAAATTTGCGATCGTACATAATCGAATGTGCTCTACAACACTGCGCTTCCAGAATAGTTGACCCAGAATCTCCCTTGACGGCTTCTTTAAGAAAAGGCGAAGTGTTTTGGCTCGGTTCACCTCGTATGTCATATATTATTTCGCAATGCAAACAGATCCAATCAAATTGTCATGAATGCAGAAAAGGAGGGAAAAGAAACAACTCACTATTCATCGCAGCAAATCCTATGAGCGGTCTGAGAAAGGAGAATGATTCGTAGGTCCACCGAACTAGAGACAGTCCTGGAAAAAACATCGTTGAGCTTGGAGTTACCAAAAATAATGTATTCGTATCACTTTGCAAACGAGCTTTGTGTGAACCTGTTAGGGGAAGGGCGACGTAATTCTTGACTCGCAGACCGCTGGGTGCCACAACCACAGTGCCGATAGTCCGATCCTGAAAAATCGATATTTTGAGTCGATCAAACTCAAAACTATTCCAGCTTACCATATTCAATGCGCGCTCATTGTCAGTAGTTTGATGCAATTGCATTACTGATAGGAACAGGCTTGCCTTCAATAGCTACACTAATCGAATCAGCAATCCAAATATCAACAACTCAGCTACCGTAATGCAATCAATTATCAGAAGAATTACAATGTTCCTGGCGCTGAGCTTGATGGCGTTTTCCGCACCGCGACTGTGACCGAGAAAGACGATGCGCTCGCGGATATCCAAACCGTCGAGTAGCGCCTGAACGGGTGAAATACAATTGATGGCGAAATAAAAATGCACGTTCATTGAGAGAACAATGGGTGTAAAAAGTAAGAGGCATACCAAGTGAGCAGCGGCGCATGACAATATTTGTGGTAGTTAAAATTGAATGGTTGCTCATATGCTTGGGGGTTGGCAGTTTGTATTCGAATTTGGTTATGCTTCACTGATCCTATAACCAGAAAGTTATAGCTACCGGGAAACATAGCCCATCTCGCATACTAGCCGCTAGCCCCAATCACTCACCTCAACAAACGTATTCCGCTCAGTATTCTCTTGACTGAGATCGATGTGATCTGAAAAAGTACTCTTTATGTCTCTATGAATGACTATTAGTGCACTAGGGTTTGAAAATCGGTGGTGGAGTGCATTTCTCATCCGTCTAAGCTCTGCTGAGCTGTTGTCTCTACGCTCGATAAACAACACTTTACAATCGATCTAGAAACAATGCAAAGCACCTTCTGTTTGTCCAAATCCCGGAAAGTTGATGCCAATAACTCTGATGCCTTTCGCGACGAGCAGAGGAGTGATGTATTTGAAGTCCGCATGAGAACCTGGCGAGCCGTGGACAGCAACCACCGTTCCTACTGAGGATCCAGACGGCAGTGTGTCCTGAAAGGGAAAACTGCATTACGGTACTCTTTACACTGTATTCGCGTGAGTTTTGTTAATTTCGTCCAAGGACTTGCCATCGCTTTTGTATTCTAATAGAGGACCATGTCTATTTTTGGAGGTATTTTCAATCCGTAACTCGCAAACACGATTAAGAAGAGCGATATGGAAATTGAATTGTGCAGTGTACCTGGTAAACAGCATCCAGTTCCAGTGCCTTCTTCCCCTTCCCTTTTCCGTCGGTTGGGTCGAATCGAATCCTGGCGACGTAGAGGTTTTGATCGATATTCCTCAGAACAGGGCTGGACAAGAGGCCCGGAGAAGAAGAGTAGTCCGGATTGGTGGAGGGAGAAGGTTCAGGCGACCTACGGAATAGACATCGAGTTTGTAGGATCAATACATTTTTGTTCCAACTGACAAATCTGGATTGAAACAGCAGAATACCATATCGAGAAAAAATATTTAGGGGTGATAAAAAGATATAGGGGTGATATTTGAAGACTTACATATTCTCCTCAGCGCTGTCCTTTTCTGAAGTGGACGTGGAGGAGAATGAAGGAGTGACCTCCCGCGCGGAGGTTGTAGAACAAGAAGGAGTGGACATTTTCACTTTACTGAATCGAATATGTAGAACAAAATCCTGTTCGCACTGTTACAACAATTGATGTGATTGAAGGGGGTCGGGAAGTGAAAGTACATACACAACAAAACAAAGCACTACGCCGCGTAGTCTACGCGCCTGCCTTATCATGCGACCAAGGAGGGAAATTTTTCACAATTTGGAATGGGGGGACAGCAAAGATCTAATCGCATTCATGGACGCAAAAATATGTTGGAGGCGAGTCAGCGAGGTTCCATTCCTATTGCAAAAGTGTCTCGAATACGGCAAAGGCAAGAGATTCGCACGCAGGTGAAATATCAAAGTTGTTTCCCGATAAAACGCAGAGCGCGCAAAAATGTAGCAAACCTCAGCGTTTTGAAACGGCGGGAAGTCTGTATGGAGAATCGATAGAAAGTGTTGACGACTATCAAGACCACAACACACAACATATTGCAAGGAAGGAGAAGGTGGGAAGAGGAAGAAAGAGCGAGGGAAGGAAGAGATTGAGTGAGTCAGTACAGAGAGAGTACACTACAAAAGAGTGAAATGAGAGGGAGAGAGGAGCGAACGAGCCAACAACTTGAATTCAAGAGTCGTGTTGCATACAGAAAAATACTGCCACCACACTTCGATTTCAAACTGCCAATATCGACCATTTTACTGCTAATATTGGCAGTTTAAAGCTGAATCGTGGGGGAATTGGCAGTATTTTTTCTGTATGCGAAATAGGTAGATCCTCGCAGGGAGAAGCCACTTTTCGGAACGTCAACTCTGGAACTACTCGGAATGGAACAAGTTTGCTAATATGTTTTGGAGTAGGCAGTTTCAAAACGGAAGTTCGAAAATTTCACTTTTCTGATCATAGAAACACGACTAAATTATCATGCAGACACCGGTTGAGGGTCGGAAGCGTGAAACAGACGAGATGTTCCTGAAAACAAGGGATCACTTGTGGAAAAGAAGGTGAGATAACTCACAATCAGTTCCGCCTACTTTCGGCCAATTGCGGTGGGCAAAAATGAGGAGTACAGGTTCTCAAAAAGCGAATTCACGACGACGTGTACTTGGTATCATCAAGTCACGTTGTTGGCTGAGTGCGATCGATTTATTCACGTAACCGACATCGCTGTACAATAGCATCCAGATAATTATCGCGAAACAATGAAAACAATTAACCAATATTGTAATGTATATACCTATATATAATGTATATACCTATATATGTAGGTATCTACAAAAGGCCATGGTTGCAAGGAGCCATGTAGGTTGGTTCGAATTCAGCGTTTTTGAAAAAGACAAGGTCGTGTTATTCAGGCTCAAACGTGTTTTATTTGTTTTGAGATAGCATTCCCCGGGAAAAGGGAGTTGTTTTGTTCTTCTGCGAAAGTGGCACAACGATATGCACTATGGTTTTATATTTCTTCCTCTTCTTCTTCCTTACATTGTCCCAAAACGCGCTCCTGCACATGCGAACAGCCTTCGAATTGTTAGTTTAATGGAATTTGATTTCATTAAGTCACGTTGTCTCAGTTTGATCGATCTATTCAAGTACCTTAAATCACTGTAGAAGAACAAGATGATTCAGGCAAATATAGTGAAGATGTGGCGAAACTCTTAACCGATGTTGTACTGCATCTACAAAAGGGCATGATTACAAGGAGCTATTTTTTATTGGTTCGAATTGTCGTTGGCCTTCTCCTCCTTCAGCGAAGCTTGGCAGATGGCCTCAGTGCCCTCGGCAATGAATCGAGCACGACTTTTCTGCATGAAGTGGCTGTCCAGAGCGAATTCCACTGTAACTGGCCGAGAGTCGGAGAGAAGCTCCTGGAAATTATATTGTGTTCACGTAAAAAAAATTTTTTTAGCGTTTATCAAAGCATCCTGTTTGATTCTAAATTATGCGAGTAAATGACCACTCCATCGTGAACGATGGTGAACCCATACGAAACGACTCATATTTTTCATTATAATATTAGGTTGGCAACTAATTAACTATTCTTTTTTTTGAAGAAAGCTCCTAGAATCCATTGGAGGACCCGTGTTCTGAAGTTTGTGGTAGTTGGTGTGGAGGGCGTGAACAACCTATGTAGCCAGCAATACTTGACCTCTAAGCTTTATAAAAAGAACGCTGGCTCCAAAGTGTAAATTTCTGCAACAGTCATTGTGCAGTTTGGATGTAGTTTGGATTATTGCATTTTTCCTGCAATGACCGACAAGGGTTATGGACCAACTATGAGTGGATATGATGGATGATAGTTGCGCGCATGACAGAGATTTTTGGTTTCTTATCTACTCTCACTTCTAGCAAGATATTTCGCAACAAACGAAAACTGCAAAAGTCGCACCCGGTGTCTTCGGAGAAATACCACTCACGAATACAAAATGATGCAGCCGTTTCGAAATACTCAAAATGACTGATGAGTAGCGTAGTATCAAAAACAATTTGAGAATTGGCCATTGGTAACTTGAGCCAGAAAGGAAAAATCATTGATTGATGTCTTGCATTCTTGCGCACTGCGTAGTCGGCATGAAGTTCGACATTTTAGGAAAACTCTTGGCTTTCTCTTCCAAGCAAGGTAAAGGTAAAGGTAAAGGTGCGACCACGTCAAGCGATAACGCTACGTGGGGCCTACCGGTAAGGCCGGCTGCTTACAGGACTACGTAACCCTGCTTGTCCAAAGTGCTTCTGGGTACGTTACCTTTCGTAACCGTAGTCACTGCCAATTTACCGCACCGGAGGGATGGAGGGCTTGGTTGGCCTGGGCGGGGATCGAACTCGTGACCCTTCGGATGGCAAGCAGCGCCTTACACCCTTCTAGATTACCTACCAAACTATGCATTGATAATTACAAGTAGGCCCTACGCCGTATGTTCCCCCACAAGCCATCACTAGTCTATTCAAATAACGAGCAGCATACATTATTCTGTATATGAAATTCGACCTTGAAAAATCATGATTTCTCAAAAAAATATATGAATTTCTTGGGCATTTTCTATTCAGTAAGAACAGTGCATTTAAGTCGATTAGTAGTGCGCACATAAATACAAAAATCTGCAAAAAAATTAGCTTTCCGTAGCATTTGATATTTTCAATTTTCTTATAACCTATGAAGTCGCAAATTCATAGATTTTACCAAATTGACCACAATTAGGACAGGACGCAATCGCGGCTTCTGTACTTTATCGTGCTTGCAGTATAGGTATCACCAGTTACAACCCCTATTTTGATATGGACCACAAACTCGACGCTAAGCGAGAAGAACTCGATTTTTGATCCCGTACCACTTTGTCATATGTCATCTTTTGCACCTTGCAGTTTGAAGGACGCTTGCGCAGCGATCGCCATATCGTGCATTCATGCTGGTAATGAGTGGCCTACCACTATGCAGTATAACTCCGATGCCCATTCTTACGAAAGAATTTTTGGGATACATTTCAAAAAAGAATAGTTAATTAGTTGCCAACCTAATAAATACATTTGAATCACTTGCGCCCAAAGGCACCGTAAATAAATTTTTTAAATAACGTACCTTCTTCACAACTTCTGTCACTTCTCTGTCTTCTTTATCGTCCTTTGTCTTGACATTATGCAACGAAATTTCGTATCTATTGACTTGAAATATATTTCTTGCCTGAATTCTGCTAGGAAAATGTATAATAAAAGTATGCGAATTGGTGGAAAAATGCTTACGAAATGTTTCCTGTTCTTGATTGTCTCTGCAAACTCCCTCGAGATATCTTTATCCACTATGGAGTCTTTGCACGTGTACATGAATATAAGCCGGATGTGCGGGTGTCTGAAAATCAATTGGCATTGCGAATACAGTAGGTCCTAAGACGAAATCTACAGTAGCCAATCAATCGATATCGCTTACTCCAGGATCCTCTCCATATATGGTTGCTGTTTGCCCAGGGAGGTGAAACCCATTGACTTGAGTGAGTTGATGGCGATGCGACCACTTGTCAGCTTGAGGCCAATGAACTTTACGTAAAATAAAAACGTCATCAGAAAAATTGCAATTATTCTCCAATTTTTTCCTACAAAATTTTGCAAACAGCCTCATTTTTAGGCAGGCTTAACTAGAGACCTTGAGCCTATTCAAAAGTTGGAAAATATGGTTTCGTAGAACATTCTTTTGTGTAATGTTCGGAATACCGGTGGATCACGAACTCTTCCGCTGAGCGCAGTTCCAATGAAAACTATTAGGTTGGGGAGAAAGTCTTGACCACTTTTGTTATCCCGATGCAAAAAAAACCAGTAAACGCTAGACAGTAATTGTGTAGTGCATAGTTGTTGGCTAACCTTGGCCAACACTTATGCTTAGCTTAGCTGCCCCATTCCTGCAACACAGCAAACAGAAGGCTTTCAAAGTT
>JACMIF010002259.1:0-18825 GCA_014805445.1 Diplogasteroides magnus | reverse complement strand
TCGAGCTAGCATTCTTGCCTGAGCCAGGGTGATGCTAAATGTCCGAAACAGAGGAAAAAGCGCGCGAGTAGGCCAACTTCGAAAAAGCGCGCCGCGGCGCGTTATTGCGAAAGAGGCTGGTGATGGTGGCAGCTAGTGAGGTCTTGTGTGGGGGGTCTATGATAATTATGGGCAATGGCTAATATCAGGCTGGCGGAAGATAATCGTTGTGGAAAGAGAACCCACAAGGACTTATGAGCCAACCTAATACAAATGACCGAAAAAATATATTGCGAATAGGTAAGCCTCTATGTTGTGAGATTTGGTGAATGCCGTGAAATAGTAAACGTCGGCCACACCATCCTTGCAGGCGCCGGTGCACTCGCCAATCGCGGCACGCCATCTGCCACCAGGAGGATGCACTCGATGCAGAGGACCGCAGGGAGACACTTCTACCATTGGGCATTGCAGGTATGACGTCATCAATCAATACTGGAATTGGTAAACGTCGCTCTCACCACACCATGGTGCTGATTACACGGACCAGTTAAAAATATTTATTCAGATAGGAGAACAGCTCTCCAAAATGCTGGACACACGGGAAAAAGTTACCAAGAACGAGTCGAGGATGAATGACGTGCTGGAGGATTTCTTCGATGAAGGTTTCATATAACATACTAAACTGCTGCTCATGGCTATTTACCTCACAAGTGAAACGTGTCCAGAATGAGATTAACGAAACGAAGAAATAGCAGGGTGTCGCTTTCGGGTAGTTAGGTATGGACAGCCGTCCATTTTAGCCGTCGAACTTCATTCCTAGCGTTCGTCTCTGCGAAGTGAGAGACGACCGCTATGAATGAAGTTAGATGACTAGGAGCTCAACGGCTGTCAATGACTACCCGAAAGCGACACCCTACGAAAAGGCGATTATAAATGAGAATGTATTATGAGGTTGCGTATCAATTTTAAAAAAATACTTCATTTGATTTTAAAAAAATCCAATTTACCTACTTTCAGCTATCGTCAATCCCGACGGCACTGCGTGTCCCATGGCACTGCAATTGGTCGCGTGTCAACTTCTTCTTGAGATAACGGCATTCCTTAGGGAGACCTTCAGGAGCATTCCAAGAGCCAAGCAGAGTGCCAAGGTATTTGAGGATACATGCTCGTAGTGGACATTTGGGCCGTAGCAGTAAAAAACCATTATTTAGCATACTTATATTTCACCTTACATGAGTCATCCTAGAAAAGAGGAAATATACATACAAGACTGATTGATTGTATGCTCATTTTTCTAAATCGTGTAGCAAAAAAATGAAATTCTCTAAAAATTGTCACTTTCAGACAATGCCATCCGGCTGGGACAAGCTGCTCTCTCACCGTCGATGGTCCATCCTCTCCAACACATTCAACCCTCAACAGACAGGAAGCATATCGAGCATAGCAGACATCAATCCTTCTGGGCTGCATCGTGAGTGCATTATTATACATCCCAGCTGAACTGTTATTCAGAATTTCATTTTATATACGTAGCATGGGTGAAACATATGCTAAATCGGGCCTGTTGATCACAGAAACGACGAAATAGTGTGCATAATGAGAGAGACACGATCGGTCAAAAATGTAACGATCGTACAGGACATGACAGTTCGGTTAGGATGCATAATAAGTATTAGCAAACTCAATGGATAATTTTCCAAAGTGGCAAATTGGAAAATTAATATCGCAATTGCTCATTATTGATCGTTCAAATAATATGATATACATGTGTAGTGAGTGTCAATCCGTCAACGCTGCATTGTGAGTTTTTGTGCAGATCGTATTATATATGTATCTGTGTTTCACGAGCATGTCAACATAGGCAACGAAGGAGGTGTTCATTAAGGAGTGTGATGTTGTTGATAAATATTAGGGGTTCTAAATCGGTAAATTTGCCATCATTCTTCTCTGGAGCGCAGTGTAGAGAGACAACAGCGCTCCGGAGAATAATGACGATACATTTACCGATTTTGAACTCCTGGTAAATACAGAAATCAATATTTATCAATGTTTGCAGTGAACGATCGTGAGCGACGCATCAGTCTCTCGACAGCTGAGGAAGACTCTCCCCGAGGCTCCAAGGACCCCATTGACCTCACCGGCGATAAGAAAGGTTACTGTAGGCAGTGAATAGGTTACGGTAGTGCTCTACGCCATTCTCTTTCTATTCTTTGGAAAATAACTGTAATCGATCGACATTAATAAATTTATTCTGAAAATTATTAGAATGAAGATGGCATCGAGCGGTGTAAATCACAGCTGCTTTGGTTCAAAATTGTATTTGCCGTGTGGATTCTTGTACTGAAAGTCGATTGCATGGCGTGGCTGATTTTCATGTCCTAGTCGATAACATCCGCTTTAAGTTCAATTTGGTAGCGCTATCCACATATTGAGAAAACGTCTTCAAGCCATTTTGTTGTCAAAAATTACCAATCAATAACCAAAAGGCTTGAATTCGGTTGCTCATCTAATCTCGTTTATTTGCTTACTGTGTGTTTCTTGCACTGCAGTGGTGCACCCGACGCGGCGATCATTCACGCACCGTCAGCCCTCGCTGTCCATACGATTCCTCTCACGGCAATCGACCCACGACTCACAGGCCCCAGGAGGGCCCCCAGGCAGTAACGGAAGCCACGCCCCTTTGTCCGCCCGACAGAGCGGACACTCTGCTGTCTACGATTCGGGCGGATCGGCACACGGATCTTCAAGGAGCATTACCTACGTGCCTGAGCAACTGGCGACCGGAGGTGCGGCCCCATTCCTCTTGGGTGAAAGACAAGAGCGTCATGGACAATTGCGCCATAAGGGTGGCGCATTGCTCCACTTCACCAATATCGCGCAAAGGTCATCCATATTGGTGAAATGGACACTTGTGCAATGAGAATGAGCAGAATGAATGATCTGTCCACTTCACCAATATGGCACAAGTGTCCATGATGCTCTTGTCTTTTGCTCTTCCCCATTTATTTACTTAACATTTTTCTCTAAGGGGAATTTTAAAAGCTTTACTACCTCATTTCGGCCGTTCTTTCAGCTTTTGGCATTTTTCTGTGTGTTGCTAATGGGTGTTTTTCTATGGTGCTATTTGGAATTATTTTACCAATGAGGCTCTAAAATAGCGCAAATCCAGCAGTTCCCATGATCAATCGCTTCAAAAATTTGTGCGGGTGAGTTTCAGAGGCCGATGGCCAGGATGAAGAACATCAGCACCGTCAGTCTGTGCATCACCTCAGTGTACACTTTGCCGAGGGAGAGTGCAGTGAGCATTATGAGCGCGGTTACGGTATCGGTACACGTCGGTCGCACTCGGCGCACCACACACACAATATTTGCCTATTTGCAGAGGACTTGCTTTTGAATTTATAAAAAAAATCGAAAAATATTGAAATAAAAAAGTTAAGTTATGACGTGTACCGGTGCCGTGGCGTCCGTGGTAGCATGCTAGGGGTTCTTGGTGGCACAGATTTACGCCTTTGTCGCATCGTTTGCAAATCCCAATGTTATCGCTTCCTGCACAGTTTTGACTAGATTTTCGGCTAGATGATCTCATAGTCCGATCTCAATCCAAGCAAGTCAGTCATTATTCTCATAGACACTTGCGCAATTATGAAGTATCTATTTCATCATTATGGCGCAAGAGTCCAAAGAATGTTATGACAGAATTGCTTGGATCGCCCTGCTACAGATCAGTTCCTTATCCGTCCCGGAGACTGTTAGAGGATCGAACCCGTCCCGTTTATGCTTCAAAGCCCCCTATTTAGGCTCAGGTCGACGCTTGGCACAAGGGCGACAGAGACTGCTCAAGAGGGGATCTCCACTAGGGCAGCCGCCCTCTCTGGAGAGCAGTCGAAGGAGGAGGCATGCGTCATTTAGGTAATAATAGGGAATTTATACTGAGCGACGAATATTTATTGATGCCATCATGGTAATCAAACGTGTATAACTAGATATAGCTCAAATTCTGCTTCGAAGAGCTTGAAATAAATAGTTTCGCATAAGTTTCAAGAACACTTTATCAATGTGCCACGGTACCAATTTTTGATTTTCGCCCCTGTTTCGATAATAATAACCCATAAACGCTACTGCCTAGGTTGAATCTAAAGCAAGATAGGTCTAATTTGAAAACAACATTTCAGGCTCCGCAAACCGTCCAAGCCGCACGACATCCACCCCGATCCGGAGTCTGAAGGTTTGGGTTTTTACATTTACAGTATGAAATGGTTATGATGTTTACCAAACCAAAATCCTAAATGTTATTTTTGTTCTGCAATACCACAATTAAGAATCGAAAAACTGAAATTCTTATCGAAAAGCTGAAGGTTTTTATATTTGGATCATTGAATATTGAATATGAGCAAAGTGTGTAACAGAACATTTTTTCCTACAAGTCGCTCTCATTAAATAGTGTCTTGAAACATAAATAAATCAGGCAACAAAATTTTTATTTTTTAACCTCTTATTGAAGCTGTGCTGGTGGGCATGGTAATTCCGGGAAACGATGAACGGTTCTAAAACTTCCTTGGTTAACTATTTTCCCAGCAGAGAGTACTCCCACTCCGCCAACTTGGTCAGAGACCATGAAAAGGAAACGGAGCTCCCTCTTCACTTCATCCACCAAATCAACCAAGAGACAACAGAGCTCAATGAATCTGAGGGCGGCCATACAGATGACTACTAATGATCTGATTGGAGAAGGCGAGAATCACTGTAGAGGATTCTTCACCCCAGCACGACTACAGAAGATTTCACCCATATTTTTGCACTTTATTGGTAGATTGTAGTGTCTATTAGAGTAAATCATACCGATGATCGACCTGCAATATAGCATAAGCTGCATAAAGCGAGAAGTTAGCACAGCAGAGGAGTTTCCCACCACCTCAATGTAGACCTCAATAGAGTATTGTGTGTGCCAGCACAAAGAACGATTCGAGGGTCGAGAACCCTTGCAAGTCGTCGAACGAGTGTCACAATTGATCATCGGAGTGAAGAATTCGACAGGGATTAGATGATGTAGAAGGCATCAAGCACGATTGGACTTCTCAACAAGTACGAGCGCCTACAGTCTTTTCACGACTGAGCTGTCGAATGGCAAAGCTTCCTATTGACTCAGGATCCACATCAGCTGCAGTGCTCAACGCTCTAATTCCCGCCTCTTTCTCTATTAGAGCCTGCAAAAATAACTAATTTCCCATCATAGTATTCCTTTTTCCCGCAAGTATTACTTGGGGTAACCCAAACATTTAGACGACATTTATAGAGAATGAACACCACCATTAGTGTGTGGCTTTCCCGGAAGCATGAATCGATTTCTTCACCTTAGATTATGAAATAGGCTACGGTAGTCACTAATCGATATAGTTGCAGTGATTCCCGCCACGACGGGCGGCTCGGTGACCTCGCACAAGGAGTTGAAACCGGAGGAAGTGGTACAGGAAGTGCAAGTGCAGAGGCCATCCACGGCGGAGACATCACCGTACAATGCAACTGGTATGATATTACATATATGGGAGAAACATACTGAGGTGATTGAGTGATCGGTATTGATGAACTACTTGCGATTGCACTAATAAACACCGCGTGAAACATATTATGTTTCCCAAGCGAACCGTCGCTCCTACCTAAATATCTCACGGTCGAAACATATCTATAAAATGAGCGGAGGTATAAAAAGATGGAGCAGTTGTCAAAAATGAGCGAGAATGTTTGTCAAACGTCCTGTAGATCGTACTAGGCAAAACTGTTTGGCTGGGATGCATAATGCCAAACTGCTACAAGTAAATCTCATATCGGCCGAATAGAAAAGTCTTGAGAGCAATAACGTGTTAAATATTTCTTCAATACACGTCATTGCCCAGAAACATTGAATCTTTGCAGCAGCTCCCCATGATGGCACGGGCAAAAGTGTCGCTTCATCAGCTGCAGGTTTGTGACTTTCATATTTTTCAATGACGAGTTCGAAAATTTCGAAAGTTCGTTTATGTTTCACAGGGAGGCATATAGTCACTTCGATTAGGTTTCCGCAATATGATCATGGATCCTCGTGGAAAGTCATAATGTTACCTCCAAACGAGTAGAAGCCGACGAACGGGTGAAATTGAAGACCAAAAATCTTTTAGGTGGACTCGCTGCCTCTTCATCCTCCTCTAATGCTCCCGCGTCGAGTCACGACGAAGAGGAGGAGTACATGGTGAACAACATGCCGTGGATCAAGGTATTGTTTCATCATAAATTTCGTCATCTTTATTTATTTCATCATCGATTTCGTAATCGATTGATTTCGCAATCACAGGTCCTCATCCGCTACGCGAACTCGCTCAACGCTGGATGCAGCCACGAGAGCAAGTGTGGCATGAACTGTCTTCAGAGGGTACAGAGACAAACATCGAGGCTCATGTCTGCACTCCTAGTCGTTTACACGAATAAGAAGTGGGTATTTCGTCATCTATTTCGTAATCAAGCCATTATTTCATCATCCTTTTTCGCAATCGATCGGTTCAGGGACGAGAAGAAAGTGGACAAGCGAAAGCTGCTCCTGGACAAGTGGAACAGCGAGCAGCTAGCGCTGCGGAGGGTGAGTTATCTGGATTTCGTCATAATTTCATCGTCCTATTTCGTCATCGATTTCGAAATCACCATAAATTTGCCCAAAAACTCCTTACAGAGCTCATCAGCGTCCAACCGCGGAGGAAAAGTATTGATTATGGCAATATTAGTGTGGAGAATCCAAGATACCAGTAATCCTCTGAGATGCGCCATGGATATTTGAACCATAATGATGATTGAACATATATCAACATCATTAGGATGCAAACGCCCATGCCGTTCTCTATTTGGAATCATTTTTTATGGATTCTCCACAATTTTACTCACATCCTTCTCTCATTCTTTCTAGTCGTGAACTAGTGTGTCCTTCTATGAATGAACACTGCGTATAAAGGCAGTCGGCAGGTCGATTTCATCATCCCATGGATTTCGCAATACTAATTATTTCGTCATAATGACGAAATCAATCTTCCTGCTGCTGAACATTGTGTATATAATCAGTAGTCGTGTGCTGAAAATCACAAAAGCAACATCCCTTTCACTGAATCATCCTATTTCTATCTCTTTGATAACAAGTTCAACCAGTACCTCTCACATTTCCACTAAACTTTATTTTTCAACGAATACCAACTATTTTCTGCCCTACTAAAACGAACAGCCTTTTCAATATCACTCACCGCCCCATGAAAATGCAACAGGGTCTGCATGGAACGCAAAACAATCCTCTTTCCACTTACGCTATTTTAAAATTTTCGGCAAATCAACAACGTCAGCTTGTCGTAATCGTCTTTATATGGGGGCTCCAACCCCAATTCTCGTCTACGGTGCTGGGAATTACGAAATAATTACGAAATCGACCGCGACGCATGAAGCAACGCGTCGCAGCCTATTTCGTAATTACAAATTCCCCACTCCGTTCGACGTGTGACGTACCACGTAACCTCTCTATCTGTGGGATACTTTCCAAAAAACGTAGAATTATATTTCAGTCCCTCCACTCCCGACAGTCGTCAATGCTTCCGAGAAGAGAATCTGCAATGGTTGGCCATAGGGAAACGTCATCGATGGCGATCAAGGTGATTTCGTAATATTTCGCAATCAATCGATAATTTCGAAACAATGACGAAATTCAGGCTCTCCTAATGGAGAAGATGATGGCAGAGAAGGCTGCAGAGAAGGAGGCCAACAAGGATGAGAGCACCAGCAAGAAGACTAGTGTGGTATGCATTCAAAAATATTTTATCAGCTTTTTGTGAAATATTATACAAGAAATTATATGTTTCACGAAGAGTTTATTACCGCGACTATTTAGAAAAATTCGATCGTTGTTCGGTAACGCAGAGGCATAATATAAAAATGTCGCTAAAATATATAATGACGCTCATGGGTTTTGTGCCTATGGTTCATTAAAGATGTATTACCGTGAAAACTCGACGCATTCGACATCGGTTCCGTTGATGTCTTATCATGATTTTGTGTTATCATCAGGAAAACGAGGCTGAAGATGCAGAAGACGATCCAACAGTCAAAGACCAGGAGGGCAACCGAGCCATGGTGGACTTCTTGCGGACACAGGTAATGCTGACACATATTTAGCGGTTACATTGTTTTAACAAAATACTAGAACTAACAAATTAAAACGAATACAATGACTCTAGAAACAAGATAATTTGACATGTAAACTATGGAAAACGATTCATTGATGTCTTCTTTTCATACTCTCGTGCTATTTTCTGTCAAAGGATAAATGAATGAAAAAACGTATATTCCAGTCCCTCAACCTCCTGCATTCTCCACTCTCCGCTGCACTGAAGGGAGCACTGCTGCTGCAGACTGATGACCTGACTAAGTGAACATTCAACATTTCGCTGCCTTTGTGACATAACTATGCGTACTAGCGTTAACAGTTTGTATACGACATCGGTTATGTTTCACTGACCCAATATATCAAAGTTATATGGCTCCAGTGAAACATATCCGATCTCGCAAGAAAATTGACAACGCTGATGCGCGCTGTGCATATCTATGAATTTCCGTGATACACTCAAATACAGACCTTACACTATTACAGAATGATCCGGGTGAGCTGGCGATTGTTGCTGGACCCCGATTCTCACGTTGTTCTCACTGCAGGTAGACTATACTCCACAATTTACTTGTTGATTGAAATCAATCAATACGGTGCTACCGTAATATTCCATGTGGGACCCGGATGATCGAACATTTATTGAATTGTTTAGCGTCCACCTTCATGATGACCTGTGTCAAACGACCAGAAGAGGCAGTTGGAGTGGCAAGGGCTGCGCTTGAGTCAAGGGACGTGTGCGAGAGGAGTGCGGCCATACAGAGGTGAGAACAATTGGTCAAGGGCTCGAGCGCCATGGACATTTGCGCCATAATGAAAGGCATCTATCAACTTCACCAGCATGGCACATATGTCCATATGACCTGGTGTCTTTCACCCCGATCACTTGATCAAAACCTTGTCAGCGACTCACTCTCCGGAGAAATTAGGGGGGGGGGGTTGACATTTCGCCTGTTTTGTTTCGTTACTTCAAAAGCCGAATTTGGTTGTGTATCAAAGACGCTACATAATGTTCGCCAATAAGATAAAATTAGTATTATCCAGGTCTTTTTGCTAAAAAATGAATATTACAAATGTTGGAATTTAAAAGTTGTATAAATATGATCGTGCATTGCAGATTCTACGCACTGTGGCGCAATCGTTTCCACGTATGGCTGAAGATGGAGGAGGGCGCTCAGGCACAATTCAAGGTTCAGGAAAAAAAGGTTCAGGAATCACACTTTTCCTTCAGGTGCCTCCTCCTGGCATTGACTTCACTCTTCCCTCCCCTCCCATTGGACAGAGTCAATTGCCAGTTGTCGATCCACCATGGATGCCCCCTCTCAAGACAAAAGTCGAGGAATTGAGTCTCAAGGAGGAGGAACACCAGACGGTAGGAACTGGCATTTGTATGCGTAATCGGATGTGTTTCACGGATCCTTTATCTCCAAGGATACAGCTTCATGAAACATAACTATTACTGCATACTAACTGCCAACACTGCTAAAAACGCTTTTGTTCCGAGTTCAGCTTTTGAAACCATAACAATTACACAGAGAATGTCTGAATATGGTGTACATCCTTCAATTATAGTTGAAATTTCAAAATATGTTTCAGTGATCACATAAATACTTGAGATTATTTCCATGGTGTTTGTAGAATACTTTGCCGATTAGCAATCAAAATATGTTACAACTAACAGAAACCAAGTTATGCTTGAATCGAGAACAGATCGTGAAAATAAGCCTTAGAATTCCAAATTTTAGCTTTAGGAATCACAACAAGTCAGGCTTTTCAGTCCCAAACGATCATGACGATGACCCGCACCCGCAGGAAGCAGAAACAAGAAATGGCACGTAGGGCAGTGAGGGAGGCGGAGGAGAGACAGTGTGTGTTACGGTGAGGAATTACTTACTTTAGTATGAATTTATAGATGTTACCCATGCATGTTTGCTCCTGTTGTTAACGATTAGAATGTTAGCGTCAACAACGGAAAAAGGCGATTACTATGCACACCGAAGAATAACAAGTTGTGAGGCGTTAGATTTTAAAAAAATTTACGATGAGTTTCAGGGAAATCATAAAAGAAGTTTGGAACTAAAAGAAGTAATGCCACCTCGAGAATTGGTATATATAAAAGTAGGAAGGAATAATGAAAACAAATGATGCTCCTCATGAAAATTCTAATCAATACTATGTTCGCGATCAAAATGAAAAGTTGAAAGGTTCACTTGCACTTGTTTTGGCACAAATGTTCGAGATGCGAGCGTTCGTTAACAAACAATTTTCAGTCAGCAATTCCCTCTTCGAGCCGCTAGTATCGTCCAAATGGCTGCATACGAACCAGCATTGTTCCACCACGCTGCTGCACAGGATACTGAAGGTACGCCTTCTTCATAAATTGCTAGAACAATCTAGAACATGAACCGATATTGTTAAGAAAAACTAATAAGTTTCACGCGCATTACATATTCACTGCATACGCAAGATTACTATTAATGTCGAGGGTGTAATTGTACGAAAATAACAATGAAAAAATCACCACAGAAAGTGGTCAAAGATATAAAATTTTGAACCAAACAATATGCATTTTATTCTGAAAAATTCATTTTTTTATCTCATATGTTTTTCCAGAGGGCGACCTTCCACACTCCGGTCGGACTCATCAAATGCCCGTCGCACAGCCACTCTTTCCCTCTTCACTACTGGCTGTGGTGCCGACGATTATTGAGATGCTCGATGACCCGCAGGTGCAATTAATTTTCATTTGAAAATCGAAGCAAGCTTGCGATGTCGATGTCTTTCTATCTACAATGTGTAATTTAATTATATTTTTGATTACCTACTTGTCATCCTTCTTCGTGTTTTAGTATCTGCTTGCGCATTTATCTATTCGCAGAACGTATTGTTTTCAAGTACGATTATTTTAGGTCGATCGCAACGGAGTCTCAGTCGGGGATGTGGCCAAGAAGGTCATCTGGACATGTCTCGTGGAGGATCCGAGCCTGTTCCTGAGACATTTCCTGGAGAAAATGACGAATAGGGAACATCAGGTATAGTATCTTGCTATTATTGAGTTAAAGTGTTCCGGAAGCTTCAAATGCCGTTCTGGAATAACTCGTTTAGTTTTAATTTTCAGGTTTTGTCGTAAACAGCAGTTGTTTATTTCGTCAAGAGCATCAACTTTCATGTTGGTTGCATTTCATGAAAATGAAAACGGAAGGAGTAATGAGTTGCGCGGAAATGGCCTGCGCGGAAGTGTATTCAGCTAAAATGTCTTGTGCAGAAGTATCTGTGCGCAAATTTCGTGATCCCGAAAGAAAATATGTTTCATACACTGCATGTAATAGTGCGTGAAATATGCTTATGCCTGTTATCCGACGCAAATCGGAATGGGGAGTCCTCGGAGCCATCTTCCCTGGCTTGCTTACTAGTGTTGGCTAATGAAATACTCACGCGAGAGGGAATACGAAAGTGCACGCTCTCCCCCGTATTCCATGGTATGGGAATACGAGCGAAGCGGTCGGCAATTTTTTTAGGATTCCATGGAATCCGAGCGGTTTTGCTTCGTATTCCCCTGAATATGAGCGTTTGCCATAGCATTTGGTGACCTTATCGGCAACATGAAAATATTTTTCCTGTAGTAACTTTCGGCGTAGAATCCGAATATCATAGTCATTTGTTTTGTTTTTGTTGTTTAAATTTTTATTCTCGAAAACTTCACGTAATGTATATTCTCACCGGATGCCATGACAAACGCTCGTATTCAGGGGGAATACGAGGGAAAATTGTTCGGATTCCATGGAATCCTAAAAATATGGCATGGCCCGCTTCGTAATCATTTGAATATGAAAAATGAAGGGGACGGCCGCTCCAAACCCATGAGAGAATGAAATGGGGATAAAAGTGCAACTGCTCGTATTCCATTAACCAAGACTATTGCTTACCCAATAATACAGTTTTCACAAGTGCAAATGGGTCAAAATGTACTAGCTAGGTAGATAGAAATCTATCTATGTTCCATGAATAGAGCAAGACATACTATGAAATTGATTTTACGGAAACATACAGATGAGTGGAATCAGCTCAAACTGCTCTCTCTAAATATTAATACTACTCATGAAACATAAGCGAAATTCAGTTGCCGATTAATGAGTGACCGTATCCAAGAGCATTCATGAGAACCTTGCAAAATCTAAAAAAAAGTAGTGTGTTTTGAACTGTACCTATAATAAACTGATGTTTTATTCTTTTAAGCAGTAATTTCAGCTGGTCACCGAGTTCCGTTCCACTCCTCAATGGGAGTATCTGATGTCTCTTCTGAGGAAGTTGATACTTCGATTCAAACCATTTCCCAGCCAGGCTGCATACTCGCTGTTGAACTACCTGGTAAGTCGCTGTTATTAGCAGTATGATTTTTCACTTTATTTCAATAGTCCTGTAATAGTGTGCTTAGAAGCATATTTTGTATGAAAAACATTTTGATAATATTTATATGCCCGGTGAAACACATATCGTTTTCCAGTTCGGCTACGTAATGCACTATGTCCGAGCATCGTGTGAAGGCTCTCACAAAGCTCTATCCATGGCCCTGTCACTCACTTGGCTCCTTTCTCCACATGTCAATGGACTCTACTTCAAGGATCTCAAGCAGACGCTCAAGAAGGAACAGTGTGATGTGAGTTATATTTTTTGTCTGAATAGTTCTTTCAACATGATCTTTACCACTTCTGAATTTAACGGATTGCTGATTCGATTTGCAACGTAGCACCTAATATCATACAATTGAAATGACATGAATATAAATTGGAGATGAAACATATCTAGATTCTAAAAATAACTGACCCAATTTTTGGAAATTAATGAGAAATAATATATGATTTTCAGCAAGCCCTAATGATGACAGCCAATGTTCCTTCGGCGAAAAAGGTCATCGTACACGGACCGGATGCGAGCTCAGGTAACTTTTGTTCTTATTGTAAATGGTCATAAACTCATAATTATGGAAAAAGTGAGGTATGGAAATCATGCATTAGTTCTATCGCCTAATTCCCCCGCAATGCAGAAAACATTGGCATGGACGCTTGCGCCATAATTCGTTCATTTTATCATAATGGCGCAAATTTCCATGGCGTCGCTGTCTTTCACTAAAGTATTCAATTCAGGCGGCATTCCCTCGCCCTTCCCTGTTCACGAGGACACACAGTTCCTACAGATACTCACTGATTCGTTGGAGTTCTTCAATATTGGTAAGGCACAACAATGCTATCATAATTCATACGTCTTGATTAGTCGAGTCATATATATTGGCGATAGAATTGATGATTGGTGATATTGTATCTGATGATATGAAACAGTGAAATGCATAGGAAAAGAAATAACATTTCAGAAGATCCAGCAGGAGAGGAGAGCCTCTATGAGTACGTCCTAGCAGACACGAAGACCGGAGTGGTACACTGTCCTTCTTCGTATGTGAGGTTAGTACTCCTGATTAGTCGTTGGGTTACGATATATAATTTATATTTTGGGACCTAACAAGCTGGAAATTAACGTATCAAATGCGTCTACGCGAATTTTAAGATGTTTTGAAACATATTCGCAACGCATTTATTTTGAAACAAACTGAGGTTCGAATAACTTACTCAGGGACTTCTACTTCTTCCATCGTTCCTTCTATCCTCAACTAACTCTTCTGAGGCTCAAGACAGAGGAGGCACAACTGAGAATGAAGGAGGTCAGTGAAATTTTAATGTTTTGAATGTTGTTTGTAATATTTCGCCGAATTTTTAACCTCCAATGTCAACATATGTATGTTTCATAAAGTGATTATAATGAGTTGCTAAATATTTTAGCAATCACTTGTTTTTCGGTAGGGCTCTAAAATAATTCAAAAATATTTCAGACCGCCTTCGCGCACAAGTTCATGGAAGTCGGCAAGGTACTCCTGACCTACAACATCCTGAAACATTCGCCTCCAAATGTGGTAAGCGATTCTTGCTGCTTATTTAGAGTCGCTCTTGTCTTTCGCCCAATGTATAATGGAATAATTGCAGATCGCCCAACGCATTTTCTTCCTCCACGATGAACTGACTCATCTGCCCGCATTCCCAAGGAAAGCGATCGAGTCTTGTTTTGGTGAGAAAACCTTCCTTCTTATCTAAGAGATCTAGATAATACGGTGTCCCTTTCTCAAATGATATTGAAATAAGAATAATATAGTAATATAAATTGCTCAGGAATGTACAATGGTCCCATGGGAGACCAGCTCAAATCCATGGACGCGCTGCACAAGTTCGTGTGGGCAAAGGTATCGATTCTATCATAAAAAAAGTAATTTTCACAAATATCAATAATTATTCGATTGACTAATTATTGATATGTTTCAAGCACAAAATAAATTCGATCGCACATTATCAAACTATATATTTGCCCATTTGAAACGAAAAAAGTAGGAAACATTTTCAAACACAAAGGACATAAAACGCATTTCAGTTGATGTCTGACATGTTCGAGCGAATGGAGAACGCTTTCATGTTCGCCGACCTCCATCTCTTCATCAATGTCATCAACGGTATCATCATCACACATTGCGAAGATGTTCTCATTCTGAGGTGAGTCATTTTTTGATTTTTTAAGATTTGGGTTTGGGGCAATATGAGAATGAAAGTTTAGAGAATAACAAGGCTTTTACATAATAAATTTTGACGGATTGTGCAATGGTGATCTTCACTTCTGCAAAGAGAAAAATCGGAAGATGAGACTGCAGTCACAAATAAGGAATCATTTCGTAGGCGATGTGCTTCAACGTACATCGCCATGGTCATTCATTTCAATTCGCTCTTCGCTACCCAAGGATTCTTCCTCATCATGCCTACGCTACTGAGATGCTACAGTCAGAGGCAGACGAACAAGGTAAACCCGGTTGAACTATCTTTCAAAGGGCGACGCTGATATCGAAATCTAATTGATATCGAGTTTGGTTGTGTTTCACCCTAGAATCAAAAACGGGTTTAGTGGGAATTTTCGCTCATTTATTTGTACAGTTGAAAATGGCGAATATTTCAAAATATCGAATTTCAGTTGTTCTGCGAAGTTGTCGAGTTCCTCTGCAAGCAGTTCTACATCCTGCACAGGAAACCATTCTTGCTACAGGTATTGAATGTTCCGAATTCGTAGTCGACTACTCTCTGAGACTGTACACAAAAACTTAGATTTTTGACTTTGTTCTGTGATAAAACTGCTCCTCCATCGGTCCCATTTAGAATTGGGTAACTTGATTTGACATAAATAACTTAAGATGTGCGGTTCCATCGCCAATATCCTGGACAACAACGACAACGATTTCGAGATCAATCCGACGAGGGTGAAGGCCAAGTATTGGTGAGTATGCTTTTCATCACTAATCCGGTAAATAGACAGTCTAATTCACGGATGACAGAATTAATTAGATTTCTTTTGTTGTCTCCCATATAGGCACGATTGTATCGCAGTTGACTTGTGTAGTTCACATCATTGTGTCATCACATATCTGCAATATCTTCCCCGCAATGTTTGTAAGTCTTCAAATCACAAGAAATCGATGTTCAGGTTCGCTCTTCTCAAAAACATGGAGAACATGTCATCTGACGAGTCGGACAAACTGGACATCCTGGGTCTCGTACCACACGCCAAACCACTCAAGGTTACCCTACTTTACCGCATATAATTTGTTTTACTCATTACCCGGTGCGCAATTTCACTATTGCAATAAACAATTTTAAATGCATTTATGATCTGGGTGAAACATAAACTGAACTTTTCATTACTCGTTCGGAATACTGGCCAAAATAAATTCCCTTTTTCATTGCAATAACAGTGGTTTCGCCACGTCAGAGCCGTTCCAAAATGTTTGGTTCGAGTCACTTCACTGGAACGAAGGTCTACCTCAAACTTGATAATTAATACGACGATAGTGAAGGACGACTCGAGATTTTTCTCTAGTACGTCGCAAGCCAGGTTGAGGCTAGGGTTTCTAAATCGGTATTAAAATTCATTTCTGACTGTTCCATTCTCCGCGAAGCGGTTGTCTATCGCTCGTAGAGACCACCGCTCCGCGGAGAGTGGAAGAATCATAAATGAATTTGAATACCGATTTTGAAACCCTAGTTGAGGTATATGTGCGTTGGCAGAGAGGCATGTGCGATGCACAGCTGACAGAAAAAGACCCCATCTTCGGTTTTATTACCCAAGTTTGAGGTAAACATTCGATTCGGCTCTTCTAACTAAAGAGCTTTTATGGCTCAAAATAAATTTTTGGCGGCTCTGCTTAGGCGGAGCCACTTGCAGGGTAAATGAATGAATATTATTGGGTCTTGATTGCTAGGGTTTCCAAATCGGTAGTAAAGTGCAGTACTCATTCGTCTAGTCAACTCGGAGCGCTTTCTCTCGAACGTAGAGAATACAGACTGCTCCGCGGAAATCATTTGATTGAGAAATTCACCTTATGCTTACGCTTCCTATCATAAAACATATTTGATGATAAGTTTTAAGGCCCTCGACCTCTGTTACCGTGACGATCCCAACACCTTCTGTATCCTCAAGGACGCATTCGCATCGTGTATTTGTGTGTGCGCATTCGCTCCGGAGAGCAAGAGGAGTCATCATATGCTGGTGGGTTGAAGAGTGGGGCATTTGCGCAACGTTTTTGAAAAACACATGGCATAAATGGTTGGTGGATTGAAGATTCATGTTGAGCATTGATGAATATTGGAGTATAAAAAGATTTATTTATATTGCTCTGATTATTATAATCTTCTATGTTTAGCCCGTTGTGGAACTAGAATTATATGACGGTCGATCGAAGAGTTGGACATTTGCGCCATTATTGTGAGAGCAACATCAGCCCATTGGTCTTATCTGCTTTCATCCACAATAATAGCTCGAATGTTCCAATAATAGCTCGAAAGGGGGCAGCTATTTATTATCTTCGGATTTTTGTGCTTCACGAAAACTTTAACTCATTTTGTCATTATGGTTCTGCTATCCCGTTGTCTCATAGCTAAAAACAACAAAATATTTGCAAAAAGACTATTTTCAGCTCGTAATGCGTGCCCTTCTCACGCACACGATGAAGTCAATGGAAGAGGACACCATGGCAGCAGGCACGTATTCGCTCTGAGATTCAACTATTTTTCTCCTTAAATCAATTTCAAGCAAATCCCTGGAAAATGGCTGTCAAATACAGACTATTCGTTGTAAAACGAAAAATTGGTTTACTTGCGAGAAAACGTGGGAATACCCCCAAATTGTGTCTACACTTTACCGAAAAGTATGGTCAAAAGTATGTTATTTGATGTTTGTTTTGTGAATTCATTCAATTCAGGCAACGCCGCTTCCTCCGTCAAACACGAAATCTCCCTGTACACCACACTGTGTGTGGAGATGAAAGCGTTGATAACGAGCTGCGAGACACTTGCCAGGTACATTTCAAGCACATTTCAAGAAAAATGTAGTCTAACAAAGCATGATATGTATGTTTCACAGAGTACGTAAATTTTCGGAAACCAAGTGTATATGATACAGTCGTCGCATTCGATGCTAACTCTATTAGCTCGCAAAGTCAAATCAATAAACGCATTAGGAAATCAATTCAGGGGTCCTCAACGAACTTTCGACCTCGTGAACACTGTGTCAGAGAGGGGAAAGTCTTTCATCGCGGATTCTCCTCAATTCTTCGATCCTCCCACGATAAACGATGATGAGAATGTGAAGCCATACCATCTGTGAGCGGAATTGGCCTATTCTTTTACTTACCTTTGTGATTCGTCTAAGCTGGTCATGGAGTGAATCACCTATGGTAATCAGTTACTTATGTTCTTTTATCCCAATTTAGAACTTTTGGCAAACGAAATGCAAATTCAGCGAGAATAGTTACGTTTCACTGTATAGATAAATAGCGGACTTTTCTTAGTATACTCAATCGACGATTGATATCGCACTATTTTAGGAAAGAAAAGAAGTCCACAGCGATGGCATGGGATTCGTCCGCGGGAGCCGAGGAACAACAGAAGGAGCAGTTTAGGTATGGAATGGTCACTGATCAGCACTCAATGAGGGGCAAGAATGGAAATTGATATCATTTAACGGAGTTAACTGCCTAGTCTAGGGATAGGAAGCATATCCCTTTGGAAATTTCGTTCGGAACGGTAATCCATCACATAAGAGAGAGAATCGCACCGACGGAATTAGATGAATTGGAAATGCACTCCTGCTTCCTGCGTCGACCTTCCGTTCTGTTGTAGATCACATTTGTAGATTTGAACAAGAATATAACATCTGTGCATCAAAGAGCCAGGGCGAGAATGAATTTCAACCAATATACCGTTTCACACCATTTCAGGAGACCCCGAGACACTATGCTCCAATTGGCTGCAATGTTCATCAAGGGAGCCACACCTCGGTAAGTTTCGAAAATCGTTAGAACAACATTCATACTGGATCTTGTTTGCGCTGTGATTTTCTTTTTCGCGACAGAATGGCACCCGAATTAGACGGCGTTGTCACAATTTACAATTTACAATTTATCATCAGGGTTCACATGTTAGTAATGTGCTGATCGATGGCATCCTTCCAATCCTCTCCTCCAATACTCCACCATCCTTGTCCACATATTCTCCCAACATCCTCCCTCCACCTAGTCCTAGGTCGTTGTTGCCGTCGAT